>WNWK01004029.1:0-149938 GCA_009830355.1 Cherax destructor
GAATTCTTTCTTTCTTCTTTCAACACGTCGCCGTTTCCCACCAAGGCGGGTGGCCCAAAAGAAAAAACGAAAGTTTCTCCTTTTACAATTAGTAATATACACAGAAGAAGGGGTTACTAGCCCCTTGCTCCCGGCATTTTAATCGCCTCTTACGACACGCATGGCTTACGGAGGAAGAATTCTGTTCCACTTCCCCATGTAGATAAGAGGAAATAAGAACAAGAACTAGTAAGAAAATAGAAGAAAACCCAGAGGGGTGTGTATATATATATGCTTGTACATGAATGTGTAGTGTGACCTAAGTGTAAGTAGAAGTAACAAGACATACCTGAAATCATGCATGTTTATGAGACATTAAAAAGACACCAGCAATCCTACCATCATGTAAAACAAATACAGGCTTTCGTTTTACACTCACTTGGCAGGACGGTAGTACCTCCCTGGGCGGCTGCTGTCTACCATTCTACTACCTAGGAATCTGGAATTCATTACCAGTAAATATTAAGTTAACCTTGTCCGAAAATCAATTCAAGACTCTTCTCAAAAATCACCTACTCACACTATACTAAATACTCATACTGTAACAAACTTTCAAACCTAATTTTATTTTACTTAAGATAATCTCAATTTATATGTCATCCTCCTTAACACTTGTTCAATATCATATCATCATATTGTTCATTTAAATATTATAGTATCATCATTTTGTTAAATAGAAATAAAATATATAACTAGAAGAAACTCAATAAATTTTCTAGTATTGTTATTATACTAGTATAGCATCAACATACTGTAACTTGAATTAAAATATACAACTAGACTAAACTCACCCAATTTCTCTTGTATTGTCTTTTTATTGTATTTATAATCAGATTGAAATTTTAAATAATACAGAACTAGAATATACTCAATCAATTTCTCTAGCATTAAGTCTTTAGTGAATAAGTCTTTAGAATAAGCTGCCCCTAATGCCATGGCATGCCAGTGGCTCTCCTTGCATTACAGTTTTATAATTGTAACTACCAATAACAATGTACACTTGTAACATGCATTGAAATAAAAATATTATTATTATTATTATATTATTATTATGTATGCTTTTTTGCAGTGAAGAAGCAGAGAGGTTGTGGCGGAAGAGACAAGCTGAGTGGGAAAAAGAGCAAAGAGCACGTGATAAGTTGATGTCTGATGTCATTAGGGGACTGCAGCAGCAGGTAAGTATCCCACAAACTTAATTATTCACCTGTAGAAATTAATGGCTTTTTTTTCTATTAATTAATGCAGGTGCTCCTTAACTTACTTATTTGCTTATTTATCATATATATTCATACTTGACTTGCGATATTTTCAACTTCTGGTGGGTTCGTCAGAACGTAACCCCATCGTAAGTCTAGGCTTTGTAACTTGTGAGTTCATTACCTTTGTAACTTGCTCAGCTATCAAAACTTTGGGGTCCAGTCCCTGGACCCCTTATGTACCTCTGTAATCTTTTGACTACCGCCCACAGGATGGGTATGGGGTGCATAATAAAGATATCAAACTAACTTTATAAATAGCAGCAAATTGTAAGTTTGTTTCTGATGGTAAGTAAAGACTGATGGTATACTAAACACCATGATCTTTTATATGGAGAAGTTGCAGTTGAGCAATGTATTTTTGAAGATTAAGATGTTTTAAGCTTGTATAATTCCTTACTTTGTCAGTTACATACATACTATGGAAAAACAGAGCAATCATGTCAAATTAATTTTTATTTCCTTTTGCCGTAGTATTTTAATGAATGATTATTTTTTCATATTATTAGGTGCAAGACAAATATTCAAAAAATGTTCGTGAGCGAGCATTGCTGGATGCCGAAAAAAATGAAATTCAGTACTCGATTATTGAAACACGAGAAAAAATGCAGCAGCTTGAGGAACAAGAGGCCGAAAGAAGACGGAAACAGAACAGTGCTGCTGAGTCTCAGGTAAGCTATTAATATAATGTGCAATATTAGGGTGATAAGAGAGTGTGCAATTACAGTGTTGATGGAGATTATAAATTAATAATTTTATATACAATTGCTTCATAATCCAAGTACAGTGGACCCCCAGAAATCGAACGCCTCCCAACTCAACCTATTATGTAAGTTTATTATTGTAAGTGCTTTTGTAAGTGTATTTTTGGGGTTCTGAAATGGACTAATCTAATTTACATTATTCCTTACGGGAATAAATTAATTCGGTAACAGCACTTGAACAGCATTCTGGAACGAAGAATGTTCGATTTCCGGGGGTCCACTGTACAGTTTTTTGGTGACAGGTACTGTCACCAATTATTGCAACACTCTTTAATAAATCCATTGAAACCTCTACCTTCCCAGCAATTCTTAAAATAGCAAGGGTCACCCCGATACACAAAGGAGGTGATCAAACAGACTTGAATAATTATAGACCAATATCTAATTTCTTACTAGTTCTGTTCTTATTTCCTCTTATCTCCATGGGAAGTGGAACAGAATTCTTCCTCCGTAAGCCATGCGTGTCGTAGAGCGCCTAAATGCCTGAGCAAGGGCTAGTAACCCTTCTCTGAATAAATTACTAAATGTAAAAGGAGAACTTTCGTTTTCCTTTTGGGCCACCCTGCCTCGGTGGGAACGGCCGACGTGTTGAAAGAGAAGATCTAATTTATCACTGCTTTCTAAAATCTTCGAAAAATTAATTCATGGACAGATCTACAGTGGAACCCCGAGTAACGTAAAAACTTCATTCCAGAAGCCTGCTCAAGTGCCATTACCGAATGAATTTACTTCCTTAAGAAATAATGTCAAGTAGGTTAGTCTATTTCAGACCCCCAAAAATACACTTACAAAAGCACTTACAATAGTATTATATTACCACCTACTCACCCTAAACTAAATACACATTCTGTAAATTACTTTTAAAAATGCTAAATGTTATTTTCCTTAAGATAATTTCAATTTTTAGTATTAACTACCATCCTACTAAACACTTGTTACAATGTAGTATCACCATAATGTAATTTGAACAATGAAATATCATATTGTAATCTGAACAATATTTAAACAAGTCAAACTCATTCAATTTCTCCAATATTATGTACATAGTCTATAAGCCATTAGATTAAGCTGCCCCTAATGCCATGGCATGTCAGTGGCTCTCCTTGCACTTCTGTGTAAACTTCTATGTAAAATTGCGAAGAAATAAAATTTGTATATGTATAACTCAAGACATTTTGGTTCATTTTGTGTTCCAGAGACCATATATCTTTAAATGTAACTAATCTTATTAATATGGATATTCATAACAAATAGAGATATGGGAGTGAGAAAGCCATGGAATAAGTTGTGAATGAAACCCTATACAGGTAGGCCACGCTTATACAACAGGTTAAGTTCCAGACTACTGTTGTAAAGCAAAAATTGCTAAGTGAAACATATCCTTTTTTTTCTTTCAGATGCATATAAAAGCCTGATAACATGTTTACACTATCATATACTGTATTAAGTGATCAATAGAGATAGGCCTAAAAAATGCATATACACATACCATCCAACTTACGACCGAGCTTGGTTCCGGCCAACCGGTCGTAATTCAAAATGGACGCAAGTCGAACCTTAGAAAATTACTGACATACTGGGTAGGGCATAATGTCGAATAAATTCTTGATTATACCCATCAGCAGCACGTTGTTTAACATGTTAAACAAACTTTTCGCTTTTCTTTGCATTTCAGAAAGCATCGCATTCACTTTTGTTTTTGCCGATAATCTTCTAACCAAACACTGAGCATTTTTTCCCATCTCGGCAATTGGGCCTTCACATTTCTTTGTGATAATTGTCGACTTCATAGGGGCCGAAGATTTCACTGCTTCTTTGATGCTCTCTTTATCTTTAAGTATTGTTAACACAGTGGAATGGGAGAGCTGAAGATCACGAGAAATGCTGTTGATGTTTTTTCCATCCTCATACTGTTTAATTGCTTTCATCTTCTGGTTGAGAGTAAGAGCCTTTCTTGCCTTCTTGCCACAAGCTCCAATGCAAGATTCAGATTTCCTCTTAGGGGCCATGGTGAAATTTACTGTCCAGGTACATATACTATACAGTACAGTGGACCCTCGGTTTTCGTGCATCTCCAAACTCGAACATTTATGTAAGTGTATTTTCGTAAGTGCTGTTGCAAGTGTATTTTTGGGGGTCTGAAATAGACTAACCTACGTGACATTATTTCTTAAGGAAGTAAATTCGTTCGGTAATGGCACTTGAGCAGCATTCTGGAATGAATTTTCGGCGAAAACCGAGGGACCACTGTACAGTACAGTACAGTTAATACAGTATGATGCTGCTGATTAGGCAGAGTAACTCGAAGTGATGCTGCCTGAGTGATGCGAGAGCTCTCCGGTCAACTGTCGTGTGGTGGTATGCATCGGCCCGCCCAGACCTGCTGTCATATGTATGGTCTTAAGTACGAGTGGTCATATGTCAAGCAGGTCGTAAGTCGGATAGTAGGTGTACTGCACACACATTACTTACCTTAAAATATTTTCATCCTTAGCTTATAGTGAGTGGTGTATATATATTATATATATACAGTGGACCCCCGAGTTTCGTAAAAACTTCACTCCTGAAGTCTGCTCAAGTGCCATCACCGAACGAATTTACTCCCTTAAGGAAAAATTTCACGTAGGTTAGTCTATTTCAGACCCCCAAAAATACACTTCCACAAGAACTTACAAAATTATACTTACATAATTGCACGATTTCCGGGGTATTCGTTAACCGAGGGTCCACTGTACAGTGGTCACACTACACTTGCATGCACATGCATATATATATACATACACACATCTAGGTTTTTCTTCTTTTTCTTAATAGCTCTTGTTCTTATTATTTTCTCTATTGTCCATGGGGAAGTGGAAAAGAATCTTTCCTCCGTAAGCAATGCGTGTCGTATGAGGCGACTAAAATGCCGGGAGCAATGGGCTAGTAACCCCTTCTCCTGTACAAATTTACTAAAAAAGAGAAGAAGAAAAACTTTATAAAACTGGGGTGTTTGAATGTGCGTGGATGTAGTGCGGATGATAAGAAAGAGATGATTGCCGATGTTATGAATGAAAAGAAGTTGGATGTCCTGGCCCTAAGCGAAACAAAGCTGAAGGGGGTAGGCGAGTTTCAGTGGGGAGAAATAAATGGGATTAAGTCAGGAGTATCTGAGAGAGTTAGAGCTAAGGAAGGGGTAGCAATAATGTTGAAGGATCAGTTATGGAAGGAAAAGAGGGAATATGAATGTGTAAATTCAAGAATTATGTGGATTAAAATAAGGGTCGGATGCGAAAAGTGGGTCATAATAAGCGTGTATGCACCTGGAGAAGAGAGGAGTGTAGAGGAAAGAGAGAGATTTTGGGAGATGTTAAGCGAATGTATAGGAACTTTTGAACCAAATGAGAGAGTAATTGTGGTAAGGGACCTAAATGCTAAAGTGGGAGAAACATGCAGAGAGGGTGTAGTAGGTAAGTTTGGGGTGCCAGGTGTAAATGATAATGGGAGCCCTTTGATTGAACTTTGTATAGAGAGGGGTTTAGTTGTGGGTAATACATATTTTAAGAAAAAGAGGATAAATAAGTATACAAGATATGATGTAGGGCGTAATGACAGTAGTTTGTTGGACTATGTATTGGTAGATAAAAGACTGTTGAGTAGACTTCAGGATGTACATGTTTATAGAGGGGCCACAGATATATCAGATCACTTTTTAGTTATAGCTACAGTGGGAGTAAAAGGTAGATGGGATACAAGGAAAATAGAATCAGTAAGTAAGAGAGAGGTGAAGGTTTATAAACTAAAGAGGAGGCAGTTAGGGTAAGATATAAACAACTATTGGAGGATAGATGGGCTAGTGAGAGTGTAGGCAATGGGGTCGAAGATGTATGGGGTAGATTTAAAAATGTAGTGTTAGAGTGTTCAGCAGAAGTTTGTGGTTACAGGCGAGTGGGTGCGGGAGGGAAGAGGAGCGATTGGTGGAATGATGATGTAAAGAGAGTAGTAAGGGAGAAAAAGTTAGCATATGAGAGGTTTTACAAAGTAGAAGTGATGCAAGGAGGGAAGAGTATATGGAGAGAAAAAGAGAGGTTAAAGAGTGGTGAAGCAATGTAAAAGAGAGCAAATGAGAGAGTGGGTGAGATGTTATCAAGCAAATTTTGTTGAAAATAAGAAAAAGTTTTGGAATGAGATTAATAAGTTGAGGAAGCCTAGAGAACAAATGGATTTGACAGTTAAAAATAGGAGAGAGAGTTATTAAATGGAGAGTTAGAGGTATCGGGAAGATGGAGAGAATATTTTGAGGAGTTGTTAAATGTTGATGAAGACAGGGAAGCTGTGATTTCGTGTGTAGGGCAAGGAGGAATAACATCTTGTAGGAGTGTGGAAGAGCCAGTTGTGGGTGTAGGGAAGTTCGTGAGGCAGTGGGTAGAATGAAAGGGGTAAGGCAGCTGGGATTGATGGGATAAAGATAGAAATGTTAAAAGCAGGTGGGGATATAGTTTTGGAGTGGTTAGTGCTATTATTTAATAAATGTATGGAAGAGGGTAAGGTACCTAGGGATTGGCAGAGAGCGTGTATTGTTCCTTTGTATAAAGGCAAAGGGGACAAAGAGAGTGCAAAAATTATAGGGGAATAAGTCTGTTGAGTGTACCTGGTAAAGTGTATGGTAGAGTTATTATTGAAAGAATTAGGAGTAAGACAGAAAGCAGGATAGCAGATGAACAAGGGGCTTTAGGAAAGGTAGGGGTGTGTAGACCAAGTGTTTACAGTGAAACATATAGGTGAACAGTATTTGGATAAGGGTAAAGATGTTTTTGTGGCATTTATGGATTTGGAAAAGGCGTATGATAGGGTAGATAGGGGGGCAATGTGGCAGATGTTGCAGGTGTATGGAATAGGAGGAAGGTTACTGAAAGCAGTGAAGAGTTTTTATGAGGATAGTAAGGCTCAGGTTAGAGTGTGTAGGAGGGAAGGGGACTATTTCCCAGTAAAAGTGGGCCTTAGACAAGGATGTGTGATGTCACCGTGGTTGTTCAATGTATTTATAGATGGGGTTGTAAGAGAAGTGAATGCGAGGTCTTGGCAAGAGGTGTGGGACTAAAAGATAAAGAAGCAAATACAAAGTGGGAGTTGTCACAGTTGCTTTTTGCTGATGACACTGTGCTTTTGGGAGATTCTGAAGAGAAGTTGCAGAGGTTGGTGGATGAATTTGGTAGGGTGTGTAAAAGAAGAAAATTGAAAGTGAATATAGGAAAGAGTAAGGTGATGAGGATAACAAAAAGAATAGGTGACGAAAGATTGGATATCAGATTGGAGGAGAGAGTATGCAGGAGGTGAATGTATTCAGATATTTGGGAGTGGACATGTCAGCAGATGGGTCTATGAAGGATGAGGTGAATCATAGAATTGATGAGGGAAAAGGGTGAGTGGAGCACTTCGGAGTCTGTGGAGACAAAGAACTTTGTCCATGGAAGTAAAGAGGGAATGTATGAAAGTATAGTTATACCAACGCTCTTATATGGGTGTGAAGCATGGGTGATGAATGTTGCAACGAGGAGAAGGCTGGAGGCAGTGGAGATGTCGTGTCTGAGGTCAATGTGTGGTGTGAATATAATGCAGAGAATTCGGAGTTTGGAAATTAGGAGGAGGTGCGGGATTACCAAAACGATTGTCCAGAGAGCTGAGGAGGGGTTGTTGAGGTGGTTTGGACATGTAGAGAGAATGGAACGAGACAGAGTGACTTCGAGTGTATAAATCTGTAGTGGAGGAAGGCGGGGTAGGGGTCGGCCTAGGAAAGGTTGGATGGAGGGTAAAGGAAGTTTTGTGTGCGAGGGCTTGGACTTCCAGCAAGCATGTGTGAGCGTATTTGATAGGAGTGAATGGAGGCACATGGTTTTAATACTTGACGTGCTGTTGGAGTGTGAGCAAAGTAACATTTATGAAGGGATTCAGGAAACCGGCAGGCCGGACTTGAGTTCTGGAGATGGGAAGTACAGTGCCGGCACTCTGAAGGAGGGTGTTAATGTTGCAGTTTTATAACTGTAGTGTAAGCACCCCTCTGGCAAGACAGTGATGGAGTGAATGATGGTGAAAGTTTTTCTTTTTCGGGCCACCCTGCCTTGGTGGGAATCGGCCGATGTGTTAATAAAAAAAAAATATACAGTGGTACCTCGAGTTACGATGGTCCCCAAAATCGCCCTTTTATGTAAGTTTATTTTTTTAAAAGCTTTTGTAGGTATATTTTGGGGGTGTAAAAGGACTAGTCTATTTTACATTATTCCTTAAGGGGATAAATTCGTTTGGTAATGGCACTTGAACAGCATTCTCGAACGAAAAAATATCGTAACTCGAGGTACCACTGTATATATATTTTTATTTATTTTTATTTATTATTTTTTTTTTTTATTTATTTATTTATTTATTTATTTATTTATTTATTTTATTTATTTATTTATTTCTTGATTGTAGGAAATCAGAATAAGCTAAAAATAGGTATAATTGAAAACTGCTGCATTAATGCAGTGCTGTAAAGTGAATCACTAATGCAGCAGTTTTCAATTATACTCATTTTTAGTTTATTCTGACTTCCTACAATAAATATATGTACACCACTCACTATAAGCTGAGGACAACACTATTTTAAGGTAAGTAATGTATGTACCGTATATGCGTTTTTTTAGGCCTAGCTCTACTGATCACTTAATATATGATAGTGTAAACATATTATCGGGCTTTTATATGCATTGAAAGGTAAAAAATGCTATGTTTCACTTTGTAGCCTGCCTGTAATTAGTTTTCAATTTGAGTCATGCACCAATCGTCCATATATGTATAAGGACTGTGAAAAAGCCTGCAGCTAATCAGATGTATCTGTGGATTGTCCATCAAAGAAAGCATTGGAAAATTGTAGTACTACATGAATTAGGATGTCCATGAATTTGTGGGTTCACTTGTAAATGTTGTTTAAGATATTAAACTTTCACATAACACTCACTGTTCTTATTAAGAAGATTTTAGTTTTGTCATATTTCCTTGTATGCTTTCAGCCTTCAACTAGGATAATGCAGGAGGCAGCTAATCTTAGAAGAAGTCAAGAAGATGAAGAGCGAAAATTACAGGAACATCGTCAAGAAATTCAGCGCTTAGAGCAGCAAATGCAACAACTTTGGGGTCCTCAATATGCTCCACCGGTAAGCAAGAAAAATGGTGCTTGAAATCATTTGCCCTGAGAAGATAGGGGTTTTAATAGCTTCGAATAAATGGTGCTTAAAATTAGACATAAAAGCTGGACAATATTTCATTCCAGCCTGGGCTTCATAATGGTTCAAGATTAACTGAAATCTCATCCAGTTTTTATTTCCTATCTGTAGGTTAGCTGTGAGTTGTTTCAGCCATCATATCATAATTGTTATTAGTTTTTAAAGTTTAAAATAACTTTTATCGTAATTCAAGCTAAATTTTTTTTTTTTTTTGGTACTGTATGTACTTAATGAAGGTGGATCCTTCTGTTTGGTGAAGTATATATCATTAAACAGAATAAAAGAAACCAAAGTTTTCTTTGTTCTCTTCACACCTATTAATTATTTTACTTGCTACAAGAGTTTTTATTTAATTTAATCAGACATTTACTTAGGAATTATAATACAGTATACTTTATATGTATAACAGAATAATTTTTTAAGTCTTTTAGGTTAAATATATTTAAGATTATTACAAATGATGTCATGTGACAAGTTCATATGCACCTTCATATTTTTCTTGCTAAACTTGCATTGCAGCAACAGTTGTGCTCTGTAATATGGTACACATACCTTAAAAATATTAAGTTAATGATATTTTCTCTCATTCCTTACCTATTTTTCCTTGTAACTTTGTTTTTCTGATTATTTTTCTATAGCAGCATGATTGTGCTGAACAAATTAATGAACGTAGTGACAAAGAGTACGCACAACACATTTCAGTGAGTTTTAGGGCAGAAAGTGAGGATGGGTATACATTTTTATGCTCATCACATTACACACTGAATTTGTATATTATTAAAGATGTTCTGCTGGAGTGTGAGCAAGGTAACTTTGATGAAGGGATTCAGGGAAATTGGTTAGCTTGACTTCAGTCCTGGAGGTGGGAAAAGCAGCACCTGAACTCTGAAGGAGGGATGGGGATGTTTCAGTCGGAGGAGTAATCTGATTAAGGAACAAAAGGCACAATACCATGACTGGAACAATGCACAAATAACCCATACACAGGATAGATACACAGGCGAGATACACAGGCGAGAGGAGCTTACAACGTTTTGGTCTGACTTGGAAAGATGGTGATTGAGTAAATGTGATTTCTTCTTTAGGTCACCCTGCTTTGGGAAATAACAATTTAATTAAAAAATAAAAAATAAACCAATAACATATTCGTAGTTATAAATTAATTGTGATTTACATAGTTATTTAACTGGGTATGAGTGGGAGGGGGAGAGAAAATAGCATACATTGAACCCCGCACATATTTAATAAAAAACTCAATAGAAATCTCAGAGGCTGAATCATTGACATTTTATTATTGGAAGAGCTCAAGTGAAGTACTGTACAGCACTTAGTAGACGAAATGGTTGAGATGTTGCTGTAGATGTTTTGCTAGTTTGGTAGTACTACTTTTCTCTGATGTTACTGTGAGTGGAAAGTACAGTATTGCCAAAGGTCCTGTTACAAGAGTATGAAATAGGAGTCTATTAAATGTTTTGCACTCTAGCAGAATTGCTAGTCTTTTATGTTCTGTCTCATTCAGTATACACTTAGCTTCAATGTCCTTTTTCTTTATAGTTCTTATTCCTGTAACATTTAATTCCTAATTTAGGTGGCCTTATCCAAAACCAGGCAATAGGTGTGATGATTATTGGATCTTATTAGTAAATATGGTCACTCTGAATATCTTTACACACACTTTTCTTTAAATACTTTTCCATCCTTTCATAGCAAGAACCTTCTCATTACTTGAAACACTTGTGGTGCTAATGAGGGTGTGCTAGCCTATATTTTCTATGTTTATATATACCTAATGCAACTTCAAATATGTAACCTGAAAGTCAAATTATCTGACTTAAGTATTTCTTTGGTTTTTCAGCGCTATGGTCGCAAGAAGTTTGCATGGTGAACATACTAATGCTCTGCAAACTTGTGGATATCTCCCTGAATCATGTCCTTTACCTAGAAGGTTCCTTACTATCCAGTTGATGGGTATACTGTATATGAATGTGTTCATTATTAATAAGTAATTGAATAAAGAAAAGTAATGTTGTATTGAATAATATGGCTTCTTTTGGTTGCCAAGTGCTTGGGATGATTACATATGCTGTTATTAATTCCTTTAGTATATGTACTCCTTTTGTTTGTTTACTGTAAGAGGTAATCAAACAGATGTTCAGAATGTTTTATTAGTGTTTCAGATATATTTATTATATATACTTTGTATTCTGGATATTACAGGATTATATTTAAAACAAATTATTTACAGTAAATATAAAAATGCTGACCACCTTAAGTTATATTCAAATATAAAATATGTATACCATTGTAGATTGTTTAACCTTGACTCGGCATCTTATTAGTGGAGGCAATACTTAAGCTAAATAATACTTTGTTCATTATATTTATATGCTTTTTATAGCTTACATGTGAATAAACTATAACAAAAGCATGATAATAAAATGCAACCTTTGGTTTTTGCATATGTACCTGCTTAAAATTATATTGCATACTGATATTACAGTATTGTATATGGATAACTGTGGGACCAATTTTAGCATCACTATATCTTGTATTGTATTATATGACCTCCAGCAAAGCTGGGAAACAAGCTTTGCTGGATTTTAGTTTTAGAGGCCGAGAAGTGCAGTGGCTGCTCTTTAATAGTGGAGTAGGGATGTTGCAGTTTGGTAGAACTGCATTAGGACATGATGCCTGTGCTCATCTGCTATGTTAATTTTATTTCCTTCAAGCAAATACATCATCAATAAGGTTAAAGAATTGGTGGTTCACATTTTCCTGTGGAAGCCCTTAATTTAGAAAATAATGGGACTGCTCTCTATCAGTATTATATTTATCTTTGGTTACAATTACTTTGTAGCACCTGATAGTGCAACATCTGTTTAAAGTACTTACGTTCCAAGGGTCCTTATATTTTACATTTTTTATATCCTAATGCCTCTGTCTTCTCTTGGTTTCCGCTATATAATGCTTGGAGTGTTGTCTGATTGTGATGTCGGCACACTTGAATGAATAACACTTAATGTGTTTTCTTCTTTGGGTCACCCTGCCTTGGTGGGAGACAGCTGTTGAGTTAAAAAAAAAATGCTCTCCTAAAGATAGCTTCTGACACAGCTCGAATCTTACATTTATTTCCTCTTATACTATAGTGCCTAAGTGTAAGTAGAAAATATTGTATTTATGTCAAACTGACTTGTAAAATTCAGCAAAGATTTCTTAGTTGATGTTGAATATCCAACACTTAATGGTGAATAGATTATTCATTTTCATCTGAAACATTTGGGAAAATATCTGGGAGGTATTGAAAAAGAATTTTTTTTTATTTGTTTTGACAAAGTGTACTGTGATTTTGACCTAAAATCATTTTATGCCTTAAATATTTTTTTACATATTTGTAGCTGTGCAGCAAATTTATTTGATACAAACAATTTATTAATCAATAAAATAAATACTCAAAGAAAAGTTATTTTTATACCCTTTTATTTACTTTTTGTTCTGCTTATTTCAGCCACAATTAATGAGGCAAGAGAGTCATTGAACTTTACTGAAAATAAAGGTAAATTCTAGATCTTTTTAAGTTGATTAACATGAAGGAAATCCAAGCTTTCACATTACTTGGTTACTAATAATGGTGTGTTAAAAAAGCCTCTGATGTTTGATTGAATCAAATAATTACAGTACAATAGCTCTGGCTAGAAGAAATAACAACATTGTATACTATTATGTTTTTCCTTTTTTTTTCTTTAACACTTTGGCCGTTTCCCAACAAAGCGGGGTGGCCCAAAAGGAAAAACGAAAGTTTCTCCTTTTACATTTAGTAATATATACAGAAGAAGGGGTTACTAGCCCCTTGCTCCGCATTTAATCACCTCTTACGACACTCATGGATGTTTTTACTTTTTTTTTTTTTTTCCAACAAGTCGGCCGTCTCCCACCGAGGCAGGGTGACCCAAAAGAAAGAAAATCCCCAAAAAGAAAATACTTTCATCATCATTCAACACTTTCACCACACTCATACATAATCACTGTCTTTGCAGAGGAGCTCAGATACGACAGCTGAGAAAAGTCCCTCCCAGCTGTCACTATCTCAGACCCCTCCTTTAAAGTGCAGGCATTGTACTTCCCATTTCCAGGACTCAAGTCCAACTAAATCAATTAACTGGTTTCCCTGAATCCCTTCACAAAATGTTACCCTGCTCACACTCCAACAGATCGTCATGTCCCAAAAACCATTTGTCTCCATTCACTCTATCTAACACGCTCACACATGCTTGCTGGAAGTCCAAGCCCCTCGCCCACAAAACCTCCTTTACCCTTCCCTCCAACCTTTTCTAGGACGACCCCTACCCGCCTTCCTTCCCCTACAGATTTATACGCTCTCCAAGTCATTCTACTTTGATCCATTCTCTCTAAATGACCAAACCACCTCAACAACCCCTCTTCAGCCCTCTGACAAATACTTTTAGTAACTCCACACCTTCTCCTAATTTCCACATTCCGAATTTTCTGCATAATATTTACACCACACATTGCCCTTAGACAGGACATCTCCACTGCCTCCAGCCTCCTCCTCGCTGCAGCATTTGCAACCCATGCTTCACACCCATATAAGAGTGTTGGTACCACTATACTTTCGTACATTCCCTTCTTTGTCTCCATGGATAACGTTTTTGTCTCCACAGATACCTCAATGCACCACTCACCTTTTTTCCTTCATCAATTCTATGGTTAACCTCATCCTTCATAAACCCATCCGCTGACACGTCAACTCCCAAATATCTGAAAACATTTACTTCTTCCATAATCTCTCTCTCAATGTGATATCAATTTTTCTTTATTTAAATCGTTTGATACCCTCATCACCTTACTCTTATCTATGTTCACTTTTAACTTTCTACCTTTACACACTCTCCCAAACTCGTCCACTAACCTTTGCAACTTTTCTTTAGAATCTCCCATAAGCACAGTATCATCAGCAAAAAGTAACTGTGTCAACTCCCATTTTGCATTTAATTCTCCATAATTTAATCCCACCCCTCTCCCCAACACCCTAGCATTTACTTCTTTTACAACCCCATCTATAAATATATTAAACAACCATGGTGACATTACACATCCCTGTCTAAGACCTACTTTTACCGGGAAGTAATCTCCCTCTCTCCTACACACCCTAACCTGAGCCTCACTATCCTCATAAAAACTCTTTACAGCCTTCAGTAACTTACTACCTATTCCATACACTTGCAACATTTGCCACATTGCTCCCTATCCACTCTATCATATGCCTTTTCTAAATCCATAAATGCAATAAAAACTTCTCTACCTTTATCTAAATACTGTTCACATATATGCTTCACTGTAAACACTTGATCTACACATCCCCTACCCACTCTAAAGCCTCCTTGCTCATCTGCAATCCTACTCTCTGTCTTACCTCTAATTCTTTCAATAATAACCCTGCCATACACTTTACCTGGTATACTCAGTAAACTTATTCCCCTATAATTTTTACACTCTCTTTTATCCCCTTCCTTTATATAAAGGAACTATACATGCTCTCTGCCAATCCTAGGTACCTTCCCTCTTTCATACATTTATTAAACAAAAATACCAACCACTCCAGCACTATATTCCCCCTGCTTTTAACATTTCTGTCATGATTCCGTCAATTCCAGCTGCTTTACCCCCTTTCATTCTACGTAATGCCTCACGCACCTCCCCCACACTCACATCCTGCTCTTCTTCACTCCTAAACGATGTTGTACCTCCTGGCCAGTACATGAAATTACCGCCTCCTTTTTTCATCGACATTTAAAAGTTCCTCAAAATATTCCGCCATCTACCCAATACCTCCAGCTCCCATCTACTAACTCCCCTACTCTGTTTTTAACTGACAAATCCATTCGTTCCTAGGCTTTCTTACCTTGTTTATCTCACTCCAAAAATTTTCTTGTTTTCAGCAAAATTTCTTGACAGAGCCTCTCCCATTCTTTCATCCGCTCTTCTTTTGCACTCTCTCACCACTCTCTTCACCTTTCTTTTACTCTCCATATACTCTGCTCTTCTATTAACACTTCTGTTTTGTAAAACCTCTCATAAGCTACCTTTTTCTCTTTTATCACACCCTTTACTTCTTCATTCCACCACTCACTCCTCTTTCCTCCTGCACCCACCCTCCTATAGCCACAAACTTCTGCCCCACATTCTAATACTGCATTTTTAAAACTATCCCAACTCTCTTCAACCCCCACTACTCCTACTTGCACTAGCCCACCTTTCTGCCAATAGTTGCTTATATCTCACCTAACTTCCTCCTCCTTAGTTTATACACTTTTACTCTCTCTTACTTGCTGTTGCCATTTTCTTTTTGTCCCATCTACCTTTTACTCTAACTGTAGCTACAACCAAATAATGATCTGATATATCTGTTGCCCCTCTATAAACATGTACATCCTGAAGCCTACTCATCAACCTTTTATCCACCAATACATAATCCAACAAACTACTTTCCTTACGTGCTATATCATACCTTGTATATTTATTTATCCTCTTTTTCATAAAATATGTATTACTTATTACCAAACCTCTTTCTACACATAGCTCAATTAATAGTTCCCATTTACATTTACCCTGGCACCCCAAATTTACCTACTACTCCCTCCACAACATTTTTACCCACTTTAGCATTAAGATCCCCAACCACAATTACTCTCTCACTTGGTTCAAAACTCCCCACACACTCACTCAACATTTCCCAAAATCTCTCTCTCTCCTCTACACTTCTCTCTTCTCCAGGTGCATAAACACTTACTATAACCCACTTTTCACATCCAACCTTTATTTTACTCCACATAATCCTTGAATTTATACATTTATATTCCTTCTTTACCTGCCATAACTGATTATTCAACATTATTGCCACTCCTTCTTTAGCTCTAACTCTATTTGAAACCCCTGATCTAATCCCATTTATTTCTCCCCACTGAAACTCTCCTACCCCCTTCAGCTTTGTCTCACTTAAAGCCAGGACATCCAGCTTCTTTTCATTCATAACATCTACAATCATCTCTTTCTTATGTTTTTACTTATCTATTATTATTCAATATTTTTCCTAGTATACATTACCTCCTTTGCAGGGGACCCAGGGCATTTGCCTTTCTTGCCATTCCTTAAATCTGATTCCTGTCCCTACAGCCGCATTCATATTCCTTTGCTTTAGCATTTACATCCGTCAGCCCTTGAAGTTCTCCTACGTCTTTTTAATCTTAATTGGTTGTAAGGAGTCCTTCCCCAGCTGTGGAAAACTGCTGTCATTCTGCCTTTTTGTAAACCAGGTACTTCAGGCCATGATGCCTCACACTATCGTCCCATTGCTCTTACCAGTGCAGTTTGCAAGTTGATGAAACGTCTAGTAAATAGACGTTTGTTGTGGTATTAGAGACACATAATAGTCTCTCCACTAGTCAGTTTGGCTTTCATAAGGGCCGCTCAACTATTGACCCCTTACTCTGCTTAGATACCTATGTTCATAATACCTTTGCTAGTAACCACTCATTTATCAGTCTTTTTTGATCTTGAAAAGGAATGTGACACTACTTGGAGATACGTATTACATCTTAGCCCAAGCTCATTTCCTAGGCCTCCGAGGCAATCTGCCACTTTTCCTTAAAAATTTCTTATCTGAGAGACATTTCCATGTTCAGGTTAATAATATGCTTTCCCCCGGATTCTGACCAAGGTGAAGGTGTCTTACAGGGATATGTACTTAGCACCACTCTTTTTCTATTAGCTATAAATGATCTGTCCTCTGTTCTCCCATCTAATATTTGGTCATTACTTAATGTTAATGACTTTGCTATAGATTGTGAAGGCGCTGACTGCCGCCTAATAGCAGCCTCACTCCAGAATGCTGTCAACCGTGTTTCCCATTGGGCCACTACTCATGGGTTTCAATTTTCTGGTGTTAAAATACACCAAATTACTCTCACCAGACGTTCTATTGTCTCTGATACTCCATTTACCTGTATGGCTCCTGTTTCCCCTGAATGTGATATGGTCAGATTTTTCAGCCTTCTGTTTGATTGCCGGTTGTCCTGGAAACCTCGCATTACCTCCCTCAAAGCAACTTGCCATAGTCAGCTGAACCTCCTTAAAACCCTCGCTCATCTTTTGTGGGGGTGGATCATTGAACTCTTCTTTGACTGCATTCAGAAGCTCTTGATCTAAGGAATTGGACCAATTCTCTCTCAGATCTAACCTGATTGCTTTACCTTTTCCCAGGTGCTGTTTGGCCCTTATAGGTTTAGTACTACCCCCTCTTTAGTTTAATAATAGCAGGTTTATGTCACAACAGCTTGTGAAATCTGATTCTAAGCTTGCTGGCAGACATTCACATCACAGGAAATGCATAAACACTAAAAATTACTCATTTTAAAAGTGATTACTGGCACTTTTGAAAATTATTGCTAGATCTTTTGAAAATGATTACTGGTGCTATCACCTAGAAATGTGCTTAGTGTTTTGTTTTTTCCTGTCACTTCTTCCTCCCACTTTGGGAAGTCTGTATGACCCAAGGTTTCACTGCTTGTTGGACTTACTCACTGTGCCTTGATCATTTGCAGTCACACTAGATGCCACTGCTGGGTGCATCAACAGCTGGTGGAGTAGGATAATCTGCTGTTTTTCTTGATCTTATGATATAAAAACAGCAATGAATGACCTATACAAGTTTAACATTCTGTAAGAATATAGTATATAATTATTATCCAAGGATGACTGCTGTAGTTGGCTAAGTAGCTCTTCAAAGGAAGTGCTTTGATGTCAGTGAGGGGTTCTTGATCCAGGGAATCGAACCTATCCTTCCTTTCCTTGATTGAGCCTGATAACTTCTCATTCCTCAATGAACTGCATAACCCCTATGGACACACACAACTGGAGAGTTGTGTGTGTCCTGTCTTCAATTAACAGAGAATTGCCTCAGTAATGATTCCTACTGAAGGAGGTGTAGTTTTAAAAATAGGTTAGATAAATACATGGGTGGGTGTGAGTTGGACCTGACTAGCTTGTGCTACTAGGTCAGATGCCGTGCTCCTTCCTTAAGTGAATGTGACCTGACCTGACTAGGTTAAGGCATTGGCTTAAGCCGGTAGGATAATTGGACTTGCCTCGCATGGGCCAGTAGGCCTGCTGCAGTGTTCCTTCTTTCTTATGTTCTTATACTTTTGCTAGTTTCAGATCAAGAATGTTGCACAGTTCATATACCCTACCCTGCAGCGCTGTATAACCCTGGTGGGTTTAGCGCTTGGTTTTGATTATAATAATAATTATTATCAGTCTATCCTGCTGAACCTGTCATGCACCTGATGGATTAGCAATCAGGTTCCTCCACTAATCTCACGCTAAGTGTTTTTTAAGTTGGTGAACGAGGTGTGAGATGTAGTGCGAGAGGGGCTTGTGTTACTCGGCAGCGCTGTATGACCCTTTTGGGTTTAGCACTTAGTTATAATTATAATAACACTAATTGTATTACTCGGGCTTATATATTCTCCTAAAGGGGGTCTTGTTGCAAGAAAGTGGACATTCCCTTCCTTAAACGGAACCTGATTGCCTCTCATTCCCCCATTCCTGGTGGGTTTAGCGCTCAGTTTTGATTATAATAACTAGTGCTTCCCCTGATTATAACAATACTATTTGTGTATTTCTGGGGAGCCCAGACGCAGGTTGCAGCAAGACAGTCTTATAATTGCCTTCCCACATACGGCGAGGTAACACGCGGCTCCTGCAACTTATTGTTTATATGCCTTTATTTATTTTTCATTTTGCACTTCCTGTATCAATTTTCTTTATTTGATCTCCCACATTTCAGTAGAATGTAATTAGCTCCTTCTTCGTGTAATACAAGCCTGATAAATAGCATAAAATTGGAAATCAAGACACATAATATATGAACTTGTGCCTCTAAAACATTCTTGAATAATTTCTGTGAATCTTAAAATTAATGGAAGGAAATAACACATGATAAAAAATGATGAAAGAAATATGATAAATGTCTCATAGTGATGATTGTCTGTTATATCACTCTAGTTGATCTTCAAGGAAGGTGCCTTGATGACACTGAGGGCTCTTGATCCAAGGTATTTGAACTGCCCTTTCCTTGGATCAAACCTGATCACCTCTCATTCCAAGGGGCTGTGTTACTCCTACTGGTTTAGAGCTTCCCAATAATAATAAATAAAAAGTGCACACAGGTTAAGTTCACAAAGGGGGGTCACTTTCACTTCACAAGGAGTCATTTTCACCTCACAAGGGTCACCTTTACTTCACAAGGGGGTAACCTTCACTTCACAAGGGGTCATCTTCACTTCACAAGGGTCACCTTTACTTCACAAGGGGGTAACCTTCACATCACAAATGGGTCACCTTCACTTCACAAGGGGTCACTTTCACTTCATAAGGAGTCACCTTTACTTCACAAGGGGGTAACCTTCACTTCACAAGGGGTCATCTTCACTTCACAAGGGTCACCTTCACTTCACAAGGGGTCACTTTCACTTCATAAGGAGTCACATTCACTTCACAAAGGGGTCACCCTCACCACCTCAAAATGACTCGCCTTCACCAGGCTTGCAACAAGACCAACAAATTAAGACAGATGACCCACACTGCATCAATACAGCAGCTGGTCTGGGACCACACAATCTCACCATTACTGATTTGACGGAGAATTACTGTCTTGGTCGGCAGTTTGAAACATTATTTCACTCATTTTGATCCTCTTATGAATGTCGGTCTAGCTCGCCTGACTTAAGCCAAAGAAATGGATTATAAGGTGGCTACTGTATCTGAAGAATCTGGAGCTAATATTTTGTTTAGGGATCGGTCTAAACTCACCTTTATTTGATTTTGTAAAACTTAAGCACGCTACCCATACCCCGGGAAAAATAAGCATTCCTTGTGCAAATTGTTTATTTGGGAATTATTAGTCATTTTATTACTTATATGAGAGGAAGGATGTAGGGGTTAAAATTCGCGCCTGACCAATCAGCAGCCAGAATTCAGTGTGTGAGTGTGCCAATGTTTTACTAAGATAGTCATGGAGGTAATCATTTCCTTACCTCCTCCACGGTAATACATGTGACTAGTAAGTTTATTTAGGTACAGGCACACATAGGTACAATTATGATATTGTTTAACATATGTGTAAATTACCTAGGACAACCCCCACCCCCACCCACCCAAAAAAAGTCAATGACTTATTTCCATTAGGGTCCTTGTAATATCTTATTACTTAGAGTTAGCAGTATGTTACAGTAGGAATCAGTCATGATTATAACCTTAAGAGTTAAAACTGCAAGTATCCTGAAGACGACGACCTCACCTATACATCACACGTGGACGTGAATTCGAACCATTTTACTAAAATGTGAATACCTGTTTACAACAAGCTTTGTTCATGTCAAATACAGTAACTAGTTTAATATCTTTATTATGCACCCCATACCCTATCCTGTGGGTGGTAGTCAAAAGATTAGAGGCATATAATGGGTCCAGAGACTGTAAAGTACAGGAAACAGTTGATTTACGATTAATTGACATGACTCATACTTTATAGAAAGCTCCCGGTTATGCAGAGTATTTTAGGTAATCTTTTTAAATTAACTTATAATACCGAACAATTATTTAGCTCCGTTAGTTACCTAGAGTGTTATTTCAGTCTTTGATATTGTGTATAATATATAAACTGGGTTAGTTTTGGTCAGGTTAGGTTATGTTACGTTTAGTGGCATTAGTTGCCTGCAATATTTAAAACAAGTGGCCTTTTTTCAACTATTCTCTATAGAAAATATACGTCACTTTAAATTATAAACTTAGGCTAGACTAACACCAGCTCCTAAACTAAATACGGTATTTATTGAATCCAGAAGAATTCAAAACAAATCCAAAATGGATTCACAGTAATCCAGACGAATCCTAAAGGATTCAGAATGAATTCGATATGAATTCAGAATCATCCTGAAGAATCTTAGAAAACTAAAAACGAATCCAACATGAATTCAAGTGAATCCAAACAAATTGTGAGCGAATTTAGCACGAATTCAGAATAATCCTGAATAATTCAGAACCAATCCAATATGAAATCAGAACAACCCTGAAGAATGCAACATGGATCCTCCCAAAAAGTAAAGCACGAATCCAGGAAAAATCCAAAAACAATCAAGCAATTATCCAACTTCGAGAGGGCAGTGCCTTTTTTTTTTTGGGGGGGGGGAGGGATCTTGAAGAATCTGATCTAACCTCTGCTTTCCTGTAATCAAACTTGATTGCCTCTCATTCCCCAGGCGCTGGTATGACCCCCCTACGAGCTTACAGCTCCCCCTCCCCCATGATAATAACGTGAGGTCATGGGTAACTCGATAAATATAGCGGACACAGTAATGGAAAATATATGTCATGCTTGGCGGTCATTTGGCAGGACATTCCTTGAGCTACGACACTATGCAGGCACAGGACTTCCAACCACATATCTACAATACGCAATGTTGACACACGAAACATGACACAATTCTACAATACTTTTTGTTGGCATACAAAACAAGACAACCATAATTTTACAGTACGCAGCGTTAACACAAGATAACTATACTTCTACAATGGGCAGCGTTAGCACACAAAACAATACAAGAACCGTTCTACAATATGCAGCATTAGCACAAAAAAGTACAAGAACAATTTCTACAATACGTAGCGTTGGCACACAAAACTAGACAAACACAACTCTACAATACGCACTGCTAGCACAAGATTGACACTAGTCAGTCCATCTATCATCAGTCTATCATGCAGGAGGAGCCACATGTCTATGGTGCATCCAACAAAATAAGCAGACTCTTGGATGTCACTACCGCCCGCCTCCGGCTGGGTTACAAGTATCTTTGGCAGGTTAAATCACCACCACCAGATGTAGACCAAACAAAATGTAAACTTTGCCAGATGGACTACTGTCACACCCTGCATCATTATGTACTGGAGTGTGGTAAAATTAATGAATTCAGAGACAACTCACTCAGAAATGTTCAAGAAATGATAAAGTATTTTATCCACAGTGGTGTATTACAGACCATTCTGGAAAAATACCCTGACTTTGCTCCCTGTAAATAAAGCATTGCTACGTGTGTGTGTGTGTGTGTGTGAGAGAGAGACCCAGTTAATATTTGCACTAATAGCTCATTAGAGTACGCCCCTTCTTCTTCCTATAGGTACGCCCCGATGGCATGGTGGCTAGCGCTCTTGTTTCACGCACGGAGGGCCCGGGTTCAATTCCCGGCGGGGCCGAAACATTTCGAAGTGTTTCGTTACACACACACATACATACAACAGGCCTAGTGTCTAATCGACATGTGCCTAGGACAAAATGGTAACTAACAGTTGTGGACGTGTAAATTGCTCACTACTTTATACTTTGTTCATGATTGTAACCATGTATAAGACGTGTAGATGATTCATTACCTTTGTAACTTGTGAGTTCATTACCTTTGTAACTTGTTTAGTTATCAAAACTTTGGGGTCCAGTCCCTGAACCCATTATGTACCTCTGTAATCCTTTGACTACCGCCCACAGGATGGGTATGGGGTGCATAATAAAGATATTAAACTAAATAACTAGCACAAGGCAAGACAACCATAATTCTTCAATATACAACGTTGGCACACAAAAGCAAAACGCCACAATTCCACTATACATGAAGATTGTAACGTGAGGAATCTGAATTATCACACAAGTGGTTAGTGACGAATCCATTGCAGAAGACTTTGATAGTACGACAACATCGATGATCAAGGTTGTCAGGTCAGCCTCAAAGTGCTTCAGATAAGATTTCTTCGGATTTTTAGCCACCCAGGATAACCCAAAGAGGTCAGTGCGTCATCGAGGACTGTCTGTCTTATTTCCATTGGGGTCCTTAATCTTGTCCCCCAGGATGCGACCCACACCAGTCGACTAACACCCGGGTACCTGTTTGCTGCTAGGTGAACATGACAACAGGTGTAAGGAAACGCGTCGAAATGTTTCCACCCGCCGGGAATCGAACCCGGGCCCTCCGTGTGTGAAGCGAGAGCTCTAGCCACCAGACCACCGGTCCAGTCAGCTTCAAGGTGCTTTACATGTCCTCCAATCAGCTTCAGGATGGGTTAGATATCGTCCAATCAGCTTCAAGGCGCTTCACATATCATCCAATCAGCTTCAAGGTGGTTTAAACATCGTCCAAACAGCTTCATAGCGCTTGTACAAGCGTATAATAAACACTTTAACCTTATTTCTTTTCCTAACTACATAAATATAGGTAGTACTACTACTAGTAGTAACGGTAAGTATTTAATAATAATAATAATAATAATGCGATAAACAGTCTACACAATCTTCAAAGAGCATGATAAATTGATATGTTTGTTAATTCTTATTGTTGACTCGTAGACGCAGGTCATTCTGACTTTTATGTTTGTCACGAATATTGTCACAGCCTTTCAAGCATACACACACAGATGTGAGGAAGTATTTCTTCAGTCTCAGGGAGGTCAGGAAGTGGAATGACCTCGGCAAGGTGCAAACAGGCTCTATATATAGGTTTTAAGAGGAGGTAAGATAGGGTCAACGAGGTTAGGCGGGAGTGATTATGAAGAAGCGGAAAGTTGAGAGGCGGGGCCAGCAGTGAAGACTTAAACCCAGCAGTCATATAAGAAATAAATGTACTCACCCTTGAGGTGAGCATAGGTGTCCCGTAGCTCACTCAGCTCACACATTGAGGTCTATGGTTCGATCTCCGTTACGGGTAGAAACAGGGCGTGTTTCCTTAATACACCTGCTGTCCATGTTCACCTAGCAGTAGATAGGTACCTGAGTGTTAGTCAACTGGTATGGGTCGCATCCTGGGAAGAAAATTGATCTAATTTGCTTTGCCCGAAATATTCTGAATAACAAGAGGCTTTCTATATAGAATATGTCACTGATGTCACCTAGGTCTGTATACTTTGTACGTGTATTTTAGAAATAAAGATTATTATTATTATTATTATTATTATTATTATTATTATTATTATTATTATTATTATAGCTTAGTGCCCAGTATAACGCCAGAGGTTCACATAAGCTGAATAACCTCTACAGCCAATGCTCGTCTGGGAAATCTAAGAGTAGTCTTCAGGACTCTCCACATGGAGTCATTTCGGGTCCTTCATACAACATTTGTTAGGCCCATCTTGGGATATGCAGCACCAGTATGGAACCCGCACCTGAAAAAGCATGTCAATGCTTGCTCCTGAGTTAATCACACTGAATGCGAAAAAGATTTAGGAGTTCTGGTTAGTAGTAATCTAAAGCCAAGACAACAGTACATAAGTGTTCGCAATAAAGCTAATTGAATTCTTGGCTTCATTTCAAGAAGTATAAATAAAGGAAGTCCTAAAGTTATACTTCAACTTTATATAGAATCGCCTGGTGGCTAAAGCTCTCGCTTCACACGGCGAGGGTCCGGGTTCGATTCCCGGCGAGGGTAACAACATTGGGCGTGTTTCTTTACATCGGTTGTCTATGTTCCCCATCAGTAAAATGGGTACCTGGGAGGTAGTCGACTGGTGTGGGTCGCATCCTGGGACAAAACTGACCTAATTTGCCCGAAATGCTCTGCATAACAAGCGGCTTTATATATAGTAGTTGTCATTGATGTCAGCTAGGACTGTACACCTTGTACATGTACTTGTAGAAATAAAGATAGTATTATTATTATTATGGCAGTGTATGTACGTAGGAGCCTGCATTTAATAAATTCATGTACACAAATATACGCGCATGTGCATTTTGGTGAAGGTAGAGACTAAATCTTAAATGTATAAAATTATAGTTGTATGGATTACTGGCGAGTTTTGCGCTTAGTTTAGATAATAATAATAATAATAATAATAATAATAATAATAATAATAATAATAATAATAATAATAATAATAATAATATGGGTTAGTGAGCACGCACTCTCACTCTTTGGAAATTTATAAAAAATATGCAATAATCGCGAACAAGCTGTCCAAGATGCAAAACAACCACAGGGAGGAGTTGAATGATAGCTCTAGGCCTTTCGTGTTACAATCAGCATATCAGGAGCTTACAATGTTGCAGAAATAAGTAGGAAGTCCAAGCAAATTCGTTCAGGGGGAACGTTTTCCTGATTTGACTTCCTACTCATTTCTGTACATTGCAAACTCCTGATAATGTGTTGATTGCAACACGAAAGGCCTAGAGCTATCACTGAACTCCCCCCGTGGTTGTTTTGTATCTTATAAAAGTATATTATACCATAAACACTGTAGACGGTACACCGCCAGCAAACCTCTTTGCAACTACTAATACTTTAGCACGAATAGATATTCACACATAAATAACTGCAAATAGATAATCACAAATAAATAACTACAAATAATCACAAATTAATAGCTATAAATAGACAATCAGGAATAATCAAAGACAGAGGGTTACATAAAGGCAAGCCTAAATAAGTAACTGCAAATTAAGGTAATCTATAGTTTTGTGGTAAAACTCTCGGCTCACAACCGTAAAAACCTGGGTTCGATTTTTAGGCAGTGCGAGGCGTATGAACAAGTCTGAATATACCTCCTGCCTCTGTTCAACAAATCTTAAATAATTATAATCAGGTAGGTGTTAGCCGAGGAAAGTGGGATCCCATGTGTACCCTCGTCAGTGCTGCAAGACTTGGAGAATGCTAATTATTATTATAATAAAAAAGAAGCGCTGAACCTACAAGAGTCATACAGCGCAGATGGAGAAGGCTAAGACATGTAGCAAGACTTAGCATGACACTAGCGTGGCCGTGGCGGCCATGCTAGCGGGAGATTCGTCTGTAAAAACTTGCATTTGTGGTCACAGTGGTGCCTATTCTAACCTTCCTATGGTGTATAAATATACCTAGTTGGATGAATCTTATTGTAGCCAGCTGGCCCAGTGGCTAGCGCGTCGCTCTGGAGTTTTATTACTCTCTGATCGCGGGTTCTATCCCCACCCATTGACAAGGCACAATAACACACGAAGGTGAGGGAGACAGTATATACAGAAGAGGGGGACAGGCACGGGACAAAGAGAGGAAGAAGGAAGTGGGGAAGTAGTGGTAGAGGTAATGCTGGTAGTGGAAACAGTAGTAGTAATAGTAGTGGTAGTAGTAAGTAGTGGGTGGAGTGGTAGTGACACAAGAGACAAAAAGGAAAGTGAAGTTAAAAGTGTCTTTGAAATTATCACTTGTTGGCTTATGTCACTGTCTACCTAGTTGCAGTTGCCACTGTCTACCTAGTTACAGTTGTCACTGTCTACCTAGTTGCAGTTGCCACTGTCTACCTAGTTACAGTTGTCACTGTCTACCTAGTTACAGTTGTCACTGTTACCTAGTTACAGTTGTCACTGTCTACCTAGTTACAGTTGTCACTGTCTACCTAGTTACAGTTGTCACTGTCTACCTAGTTACAGTTGTCACTGTCTACCTAGTTACAGTTGTCACTGTCTACCTAGTTACAGTTGTCACTGTCTACCTAGTTACAGTTGTCACTGTCTACCTAGTTACAGTAAGTAATCACTAACGGGTAGTTACAATAAGTAATCACTACCGGGTAGTTACAGTAAGTAATCACTAGCGGGTAGTTACAATAAGTAATCACTAGCGGGTAGTTACAATAAGTAATCACTAGCGGGTAGTTACAATAAGTAATCACTAGCGGGTAGTTACAATAAGTAATCACTACCGGGTAGTTACAGTAAGTAATCACTAGCGGGTAGTTACAATAAGTAATCACTAGCGGGTAGTTACAATAAGTAATCACTAGCGGGTAGTTACAATAAGTAATCACTAGCGGGTAGTTACAATAAGTAATCACTAGCGGGTAGTTACAATAAGTAATCACTAGCGGGTAGTTACAGTAAGTAATCACTAGCGGGTAGTTACAGTAAGTAATCACTAGCGGGTAGTTACAATAAGTAATCACTAGCGGGTAGTTACAGTAAGTAATCACTAGCGGGTATTTACAGTAAGTAATCACTAGCGGGTATTTACAACAAGTAATCACTAGCGGGTATTTACAACAAGTAATCACTAGCGGGTATTTACAACAAGTAATCACTAGCGGGTATTTACAGTAAGTAATCACTAGGGTAGTAGTTCACTAACAAGTAATCACTAGCGGGTAGTTACAGAAGTAATCACTAGCGGTATTTACAAGAAGTAATCACTAGCGGGTAGTTACATAAAGTAATCACTAGCGGTATTTACAGTAAGTAATCACTAGCGGTATTTACAGTAAGTAATCACTAGCGGGTATTTACAGTAAGTAATCACTAGCGGTACAGTAAGTAATCACTAGGTATTTACAGTAGTAATCACTAGGGTATTTACAATAAGTAATCACTATGGTATTACAAAAGTAATCACTAGCTGGTAGTTACAAAAGTAATCACTAGCGGGTAGTTACAAAAGTAATCACTAGGGAGTTACAAGTAATCACTAGGGGTAGTTACATAAGTAATTACTAACAGGTAATGCAATATGTAACATTACATCAGTAATATGTAGGTACAAGAAGTAATCAGTAATAGGTTAAGTAAAGGATAAATGCAACTAATGACATAGGCAACGTTTGCTCTGCAGGAGCTTTCAGCTTGAAAAAGCTCCTGGAGAGGAAACGTTGCACTAAAATGTCACATTAGTACATTTGTGTCCTTTTACTTAACATATCGGTAATTCTACCAATATTATTACAATCAATAATAGGTAGGTACAAGAAGTAATCACTAAGAGGTAGATACAGGAAGTAATCACTAATAGGTAGGTACAGGAAGTAATCACTAATAGGAAGGTACAGGAAGTAATCACTAATAGGAAGGTACAGGAAGTAATCAATAATAGGTAGATACAGGAAGTAATCACTAATAGGTAGGTACAGGAAGTAATCACTAATAGGAAGGTACAGGAAGTAATCACTAATAGGAAGGTACAGGAAGTAATCACTAATAGGAAGGTATAGGAAGTAATCACTAATAAAGGAAGGTAACGAAAGGTAGATAAGTAATCACTAATAGGAAGGTACAGGAAGTAATCAGTAATAGGTAGATACAGGAAGTAATCACTAATAGGAAGGTACAGGAAGTAATCACTAATAGGAAGGTACAGGAAGTAATCACTAATAGGAAGGTACAGGAAGTAATCACTAATAGGAAGGTACAGGAAGTAATCACTAATAGGAAGGTACAGGAAGTAATCACTAATAGGAAGGTACAGGAAGTAATCACTAATAGGAAGGTACAGGAAGTAATCACTAATAGGAAGGTACAGGAAGTAATCACTAATAGGAAGGTACAGGAAGTAATCACTAATAGGAAGGTACAGGAAGTAATCACTAATAGGAAGGTACAGGAAGTAATCACTAATAGGAAGGTACAGGAAGTAATCACTAATAGGAAGGTACAGGAAGTAATCACTAATAGGAAGGTACAGGAAGTAATCACTAATAGGAAGGTACAGAAGTAATCACTAATAGGAAGGTACAGGAAGTAATCACTAATAGGAAGGTACAGGAAGTAATCACTAATAGGAAGGTACAGGAAGTAATCACTAATAGGAAGGTACAGGAAGTAATCACTAATAGGAAGGTACAGGAAGTAATCACTAATAGGAAGGTACAGAAGTAATCAGTATAGGTAGATACAGGAGTAATCACTAATAGGTAGGTACAGGAAGTAATCACTAATAGGAAGGTACAGGAAGTAATCACTAATAGGAAGGTACAGGAAGTAATCACTAATAGGAAGGTACAGGAAGTAATCACTAATAGGAAGGTACAGGAAGTAATCACTAATAGGAAGGTACAGGAAGTAATCACTAATAGGAAGGTACAGGAAGTAATCACTAATAGGAAGGTACAGGAAGTAATCACTAATAGGAAGGTACAGGAAGTAATCACTAATAGGAAGGTACAGGAAGTAATCACTAATAGGTAGGTACAGGAAGTAATCACTAATAGGAAGGTACAGGAAGTAATCACTAATAGGAAGGTACAGGAAGTAATCACTAATAGGAAGGTACAGGAAGTAATCACTAATAGGTAGGTATAGGAAGTAATCACTAATAGGAAGGTACAGGAAGTAATCACTAATATGAAGGTACAGGAAGTAATCACTAATAGGAAGGTACAGGAAGTAATCACTAATAGGAAGGTACAGGAAGTAATCACTAATAGGTAGGTACAGGAAGTAATCATTAATAGGAAGGTACAGGAAGTAATCACTAATAGGAATACAGAAGTAATCACTAATAGGTGGTATAGAAGTAATCACTAATAGGAAGGTACAGGAAGTAATCACTAATAGGAAGGTACAGGAAGTAATCACTATATAGGTACAGGAAGTAATCACTAATAGTGATACAGGAAGTAATCACTAATAGGTAGATACGGAAGTAATACTAATGGAAGTACAGGAAGTAATCACTAATAGGTAGGTATAGGAAGTAATCACTAATAGGAAGGTACAGGAAGTAATCACTAATAGGAAGGTACAGGAAGTAATCACTAATAGGTAGGTACAGGAAGTAATCACTAATAGGTAGATACAGGAAGTAATCACTAATAGGTAGATACAGGAAGTAATCACTAATAGGAAGGTACAGGAAGTAATCACTAATAAGTAATCACGTACACACGAGTGCATGGCTGTGTGCGTCTCGGCATGTATGCTAGGATAAAAAATTGTATATATTTTTGTATTCATGTGCGCGAGGAATTAGAGTTACAAATTTTATATACGAGTTTTTTTCTCCGTTAATTTTTCCACATTCATGTTTGCGTGTGCGAATTCAAGTGTGTCGAAAATTTCATTTTTTGACCAACCCGATACACGTGCTTTTGTGTTTCTGAATCTTTGCCAGTGAATTATATATTTTCAGTGGCGCCTCTCGTCTGTAATTGTCTGTTTTACTCTACGGGAGGATTGACCGCTAGCTTCTGGAATGTTTGTGGGTATTTATTTGTGGGATGGTCTAGTTCTTGGTTTCAATTCTGTAACGAGTTATCTCTAAGTGTATTTACCTCCCGGTCTTGCGTCCATCGTCCAGCTATGGAGCACCATGTTAGTTAGTTACCATTTTGTCCTAGGCACATGTCGATTAGACACTAGGCCTGTTGTATGTATGTGTAACGAAACACTTCGAAATGTTTCGGCCCCGCCGGGAATTGAACCCGGACCCTCCGTGCGTGAAGCAAGAGCGCTAGCCACCATGCTGTTGATCCCGTGCTGTTAGACCGTCATGCTTAAGGGGCACATCAGTTTCCCAATCTTCTAATAATATACAGTGGACCCCCGGATTTCGTACTGTTCCCAACTCGAACAATTATGTAAGTGTATTTTTGTAAGTGCATTTATAACTGTATTTTGGGGGGTCTAAAAGGACTAATCTAATTTACATTATTCCTTATGGGACAAATTCGTTCTTTAACGGCACTCGAACAGCATTCTGGAACGAATTATGGCCGATAACCGGGGGTCCACTGTATTAGTTTTCCCCTATAATCTACCTTGTCCATAATTACTATCGTATTTGCTTTGTCTTCTTTCGTAAGGCGAAGTTTAGGATCTTTCCTTAATTCATGGTATAACTTAACAAATCTTTGAGGACAATTGTGTCGTAGAGGTGTGAGCAAAGCTCACACCTCTACGACACAATTGTTCTTAAGGGGTTGTCCTGGTATTTGAACTCCTTCCTCTTTATTACTGGAATAAACTTCTTGGTGACTACACAAATTAATGTGAAATGTTCCATTATGACAGTTCTTGACTTCCCATTTAGTCCTGTATCTTTGTTCCCAATCACAGCTATTTTCCACATAATTTTTATGATGGGCTGAAAGCAGTCACACTCCTCCAAAGAACCACACTCGCACTCCTACCTCAGTTTCCTGCCGTTTAGAGCTGACATGATGAGCCTACCTTATGTAGCTTGTTGCCTATAATACCTATGTTTTTGTATGCTCTTGTAGCGTTTAATTATCCAAATATGTAGTGATACCGCTCTTGTGGAGAGCCGCTGCAGGACACAATACGGCACCACCTCAGGGGGCCCCTAACAATAACAACAAACAGTACGGCGATGGCCCAGCATGGCGTGTGGTCTCGCTCTTACACAAATACATTCGTGATGCAGATTACATGGTAAGCTTAAATATGTCGCCAGTAGCTATAGCTTTTCTGAGGACATATGCACCTTACATCACCTGTCCTGCAGCAGCAGTCATTAGATGTATTTTCTTCTGTTGCAGACATGTACCATGGATTTTGTGTTCAATAAAGCCTAGGAATAAGGCCTGTGTTTTTATCACAACAAAATAATAATAATATTATTATTAACAATAATAATAATCTTCATTTCTACAAAGTAGATGATATAACTGATACAGACCTACTTGACATTATTGGCATACTTTATAGATAACCCCTGGTTAAGCAGAGCATTTCGGGCCGCTTAAGTTACTCTTGTTCCCCAGGATGCGACTCGCAACAGTCGACTAAGATTTGCAGAGGTCGCTTCTCAGATCCTTGCCTTGCCTTGTAACTTGCAACTTCAGATTCACTCCCTCTTAGCCTCGTGGGCACTATCGTACCTACTCTTAAAACAAAGTATGAAGCCTTCCTCTACCACTTCCTCACCAAGATCATTCCGCTTCCCGACCGCTCTGAGACTGAACAAATACTTCCTAACATCCCTGTGACTCATTTGTGACTTAACTTCCACCGGTATCCACGAGTTCCCGTTTCTCTCCTCTCAAACAGTCTATCCATATCTACGTTATCAATACCCTTGAGTATTTTGTATGTTATCATGTCTTCCCCTGGTTCTTCTATCCTTCAATGTCGTTAGGTACAATTCCGGTAGCCTCTCGTTAGTTAGTTTAACATCTTTATTATGCACCCCATACTCATCCTAGAGAATGTACAGAGAACCTTTACTGCACGTATAAGTTCCATCAAACACCTCAACTACTGGGAACGCCTGGACCACTAGACTTATATTCACTGTACCGCAGGCGAGAGAGATATATCATAATCTTCACCTGGAAGATTCTGGAGGGACTGGTCCCTAATATGCACACAGAAATCACTCCATACGAAATCAAAAGACTTGGCAGACGGTGCAACGTACCCCTAGTGAAAAGAAGGGGCGCCATTGGTACACTAAGATAAAACACAGTAAGTGTCCGGGGCCCAAGACTGTTCAACAGCCTCCCACCAGCCATAAGGGGCATTACCAGTAGACCTCTGGTTGCCTTCAAGAGGGAGCTGGACAGATACCTAAAGTCAGTGCCAGATCAGCCGGGCTGTGGTTCGTACGTTGGACTACGTGCAGCCAGCAGTAACAGCCTCGTTGATCAGGCCCTGATCCACCGTGAGGCCTGGTCATAGACCGGGCCGCGGGGACGTCGATCCCCGGAATACCCTCCAGGTAGACTCCAGGTAGGTACATAATGAGTCCAGGGACTGGACCCCAAAGTTATGATAGCTGAACAAGTTACAAAGGTAATGAACTCCAGGTAGATCTGGTCACAATCATGACAAGTTACAAAGGTAATGAACCATCTACACTCCTATACATGGTTACAATCATGAACAAATTACAAAGTAATGAGCCACTGACACATCCACACCCGGTCACAATTGTAATGAGTTATAAGTACATATATTAAGTGGGTCATACACCCACACAAGCGCGCACACATACGAGCGCGCGCACACACACACACGAGCATACAAACATATACAAACACACAAGCACACACACACATACATGGTAATGCTTTATTTAGAGAGAGGAAAGTCAGGGTATTTCTCCAGAATGGTCTGTAATATACCACTGTGGATAAAATACTTTGCCATTTCTTGAACATTTCTGAGTGAGTTGTCTCTGAATTCATTAATTTTATCGCACTCCAGTACATAATGACGCTGGGTGTGACAATTGTCCATCTGACAAAGTTTACATTTCGTTTGGTCTACATCTGGTGGTGGTGATTTAACCTGCCAAAAATACTTATAACCCAGCCGGAGGCGGGCGGTAGTGACATCGAAGAGTCTGCTTATTTTGTTGGATGCACCATAGACATGTGGCTCCTCCTGCATGATAGAATGATGATAGATGGACTGACTGCTGTCAATCTCCCTGAGTCTTAAGTCAATAAAGTTCAATTGAAGTTCTTTTCGTATTATTGTTCTCAAACTGCTAACTGACAAGCCAAGATTGTAATCTGCTCCCTCTTTGAAAGCATACAGCTTAGCCAATTTATCAGTTCTATTATGCATCTGGAGACCAATGTGAGATGGAATCCACAGCATGTGCACTCTGACTCCACTGTCCACAATCCTACCATATCTGTGTCTGGCTTCTGACACAAACATGCTACAATTTATACTTAATGAGTTGAGAGCATTTATGGATGACAGAGAATCAGTTACAATTAAAGTGTCAACCTTAGATACATGGACACATTTGAGTGCAAGGAGTATGGTAAACAGTTCTGTTTGAAGGATAGAGGCCCAGTTATTGATGCGTGCTCCAATTTCTTTATGAGAGCCATCACTCTGTATGACAACAGCAGCACAACCAGCTGCACCAGTGAATTGGTGTACGGAATTATCAACATAAATAATTTGTGAAAGAGTGTTCTGTGTGACTAAGTTATCAGTCCTGCTTAAGCTCGTAGGTCATGCTCCTTAGCTCAGGAACTAGCCTTGTTGGATACATCTTCACTTTCTCCAGTTTCGTAACATACTTTTTCAGGAGCGGGTTCCATACTGGTGCTGCATTCTCCAAGACAGGTATAATATATAAAAGGCCTGGAATGGCTTTGTTGAGATTCCCGAAGGCTACTCTTGGATCTGCCAGACGAACATTGGCTGCAGAATTTATTCGGCTGATGTGAATCTCTGGCGTTATACTGGGCACTATGCTCACGTGATCCTAGGTATTTCGAGTGAGGTCAGCAGCCTCTGTCCCTCTAGAATATATTCCGTTTCCTGCCTTTTTACTTCTTCCGTAACCTTTATGACCTTACATATACTAGGGCTGAACTTAAGCAGTCACTTGCAATTTGTCTAGATCCCCTTGGAGCCTTTACTTGTCTTCGTTATTCTCCTCATCAGTTTTACATCATCAGCAAACAAGGCTAAGTCTGAATCAGTCACACCTGCAATTTCCTTTGTATAAACCAGAAGCATTGCGGTGTGTGTTAGTTAAATAGTTACTAGTTATCAAAGGAACTTGTCGATAGATATTTGGCCTAGTGTGCTCACCTAATTGTGTGTGTGTGGTTGTGTGTGTGTGTGTGTGTGTGTGTGTGTGTGTTTACATCTAATCCAGCACTGGGCATCAATCACGACAGATCTGCAACAAGAAGAAAAGAAAATAACACCAAAACAATACCCTTGCATACAGAGATGTAGACAAGCTTTCATGGGAACATCAACACAGATTACCTAAATAATGGACACTAAAAACGATAAGAAAACCCAGACCTATAACATCTAAAGCGGGAAAAAAAGCAATGTAGTGTTCACGGAGACGAAAAATATTGTAATGTTTTATATATATATATATATATATGAGTATTTCTTCGTGAAGTTTATACAACAAAGTCAGTAACGCTGATAAAACTGTGACGCTTGAAGCGAAATGAAAATAATAAAATAATATGTATAGAAGGGGTGGGTGCGTGTCTTGTGTGGCTTGCGTCCCTCAACCCTCCATTAGGCTTCCTCACACTTCAACAATATATTTCACTTTTTTTTTGCGCCCTTAAAGCACCTTGTAGGTTCACCTGCAGTAGTTTTGGTTGCGTGATGTGAGAGTATTGATCTAAAGTCAGCATTGTTTTCTTAGCGTGTGGCAACTTCTAACACGCCATGGGTCATATTCGCTAAACTTCTTACCAGAAAATTTATTCCCATGACTGTGGGTATATCTTGTTTATTTAGTGTAACTGCTCCAGAAATTTGCTAAAACTTCAAGAGGTTTTTTTTTTTACGTAAGTTAAACTTTAAATGTGAACTTGGTTTGTATTGTGGCCAGGTATTGCGTGACGTTATGGCAAAAAATCTATCTCCATTAGTATCATCAGCGGCGAAATTGTTATTCACACCATCACTAAACGCTACAAAAAATGTTATTCGATATTTTTTTTAGCAGGGAGGGAAGCTATAATTGATCTATTGTGTTTTCAGCTGGTTAAAAAGGGGGACGCTGTTTTATATCGACTTGATTCTTTAAAGAAGATGAACATTCTCCTAATGTCCATTTGCTCTTTTGTTTATCACAGCTGTGAAAATATTTCAAATCTTCACATGCAGGAGCATCATAAATGATATATATATATATATATATATATATATATATATATATATATATATATATATATATATATATATATATAGGTTGGGAGAATACATGAGTAGGTGTTGGACCTGCCTAATATTTGCCAATAGGCCTACTGCAGTGTTCCTTCGTGCTTGTGTTCTACTCACTATTATAAGAATTAAAGTATACTTGACTGGTGGTGAATAGGTAGCATGCAGCCTTAATAACCTTCGTGTAGTGGATAGGCTTTGAATCCAGTTAACTAACCCAACCAGCAACGTCTGTAGATATATAACAAGCAAGACACTAATAACTTTATCCGCGGATGAGCTTTAAATAAATGTTTTCTGCATGAACATTGTTCTTTCCCTGTCACCTGAAGTCGGTAGAAAGTTATTTAAGGAGAAACAACAGACAGGGCTAGTAATTTCGAACAGTATAAATGGATAATAACATCAACAGCTGCCCATTAGCGAAATGTAGGGTAGCCTACATAGCAACATTCACAATGTTGTCAACATTGACAACACAAGCGGCAGCTAGCAACATTAATTTAAGAGATCAGCAACTTAAGTGAGAAATATCACTGCTAATGATAATCGGTAACGTTAACATTAATCGTTATGCAGGACCATTAGTGGCAGGTAGAAAGATTAATGACAGGTAATAATATCAAGAACATAAGCAGACATCAACAGTAGCTATTAAACAGCTATCAACATCATCATCAATGACAGGTAGTAATATGAAAATAATAGCAGACAGTACATCATTTAATAGCTAGTTTAACCATCAATATTATTAACAAAAGCTATTAACATCCGTCATGAGCAACATCAACAGCAATACCAGAAAAGGAAGAATGGCAGTAATAATCATCAATTACGTGAAGACCTCGATGTCATGCAGTAACACTGAGAAGTTACTTCAGTAGCAAGAACCACCAACAGGAGCACTAGTGTCTGTTTTGTGAAGGCACCTCAACAGTAGTTGACAGCAACAACAACAGTAGGAGATTGATCGGTCTAATGTCTCTGGCGCCGTGACAGAACGGTAATTGACGCAGCAACAGTAAAAGAAGGCATGAATAACAGCGGTGGGGAAAGGTGTTAGTCGACATAAGGCAAGAGGGAGACGTAGTAGGTAAAGGCAGCAATTATAGGAAGAAAGCGACAGTATATTAGGAAACAGTAGCAGATGAGGGGAAAAAAACAACAATCGTAAGAAAATGCAACAAAAAATATTAAAAGACAGTTATAGTAAAAGGTAGAATCAATGTTCTTCCTTTATGTTCTTATGAATATGGGGAGAGCAGCAGAAGTACAGCAAAACTAAGAAAATGCAAACAATAATAGCAAAACTTGAAAGAGGCAATATCAGCAGTAGTGGGCAGTTTATCTTATGGCTCAGGAGTGAGAGCAGACAGTTGCAACAACAGTAAATGCAGACACAGGAAAAACAATACATCACTGAGACACCACGTAAGAGGTCCCTCAGACCACACCCGACCTGGTTGTCAAGATTATACTGAAGGGACACTTAGCATTTTGGCTCCGTGCAGGATGCCTTCCTTGTAAAATCTAAATTAAATAAAAAAAATGGAAGTAGCTGAAATAACAATAGGGCAGTAGGGAAATGGAGGAGCAGGAGAAGGGGCAACCGGAGGAAGAGCATTGGACCCCAGCAGTATGCGTGGTGGAGGTGGCCGGGGCGGGGCGGCACGCACACTGCTCCTGCAGCTGTCATGAACACTACAGGAGACTCAGTATTACCATCACTACTGTTGGTGTGTCTCTGTGCTGCCATGCGTGTGCCACTGTGCTGCCATGCGTGGGCCTGTGCTGCCATAACCCTCATCCGTCTCTTAGGACGCCATCCTGACAACTCACTACCTCTTCTAATCAAGAGATCAGTGGATTACCTCAACGTAGCTCATCTCGCGCTTTTCCCCCTAATAATTGTGGGTGTAATTACGGCTGTGGATCTTTTTTAGCTCTTTTATACACGTATAAACTTACAGATACTGCTGTGTGATTAAGTGGTTCGAAAACAGTTGATATTAATAAGCATAACCTTGGGAACGACTACTTTGAGAATGTTTGATCAGTGACAACATTTAGTTACAGACTTGTGCTGTGGACTGGCTTATATCATGTGAACTTTAAGTAAATTAAGTAAATGAAGTAGACGAAGAATTAAGAAGAGCGAGTGCCAGGAAGCATGGACGTGTCCACCACCTTACCTACACTGCTGGTCACAGCAGCAGCTGTCGTGGCCCTCGATGAATCAGGCGAGTGACAGTAATTTTCTGTAGATTTTGGTTCGGAAACCAACGCTGTATTCATTGCTTGAACGTGGTCTTTAAACGTTCCTTAAATCGTTTATAAATACTTTAATTTGAGGATGGATAGGGATTTAGGCTGTGATTGTTTAGCTGAGAAACACAGCGTCTTGAACATGTTTGAACTTCAGCTCTATCTATCCTTGCATACAAATATAAAACATACGACTGGAAAATATATTTAGAAATTTTCTAGTTGCGTTAATGATTTTTGTTTGTTAGAAAAGTTGTGGTAGTGTGATGAGACCCGAGATGACACCACAAACTTTGTTTTTTGAACATACACCTTCCCGAAATTTATATTCGCCAAGGTAAATGGTTCTTTAGTTAATTTTTCAAATCTGACCTCGTCTCACCTACACATAAGTACCAAAACTTTATATTTTCTGTAAAAACACTGATTTGATAAATCATAGAACTTAACACATGTTTTAAGGATATTTGCACAGGTAAGTCAATAAATGGAAGGTTATTAGGAAACGGAGAAGTGTATATCATTAATTACTGAAGTAAATACAAACACTACGTAACGCCAATAAAGACAGTATTGCTCCATTGATCATTAATCCTCAAATAGCCTTATGCAAAATAAGTTTAAATTGTCTCAAAACAATTTATATCAAGTAATTAGACAACGGATAATTATGTTGATGAAATAGTCAATTATAATTTCAGTGCCTCAAGAGAGGTGCCGTGATGCTGGTGAGGGGGCTCTTGATCCGTGGATCAAGAGCCCCTCAGCGAGAAATCAGTGATTGAATTAAATCCTGCTACTCAGATTTATGCGACCGTGTTCATTAACTATCAAGAGTACGAAATGTAAACCAGGGAAGGTTATTGCGTGCAATAAAACTTTTTTAAGTAACAGCAGACGTATTTATCTTGTATCACACATGATAATAACATTCACTATTTTTTCTCTCATAAGACTAGTTTGTAATTTCTTTTGCTTATATCACATGACTCGATGTCATACAAGATTCCGTAATTGTAAATATATTTAAACAACGATAAAGTATACATCTAAAAATAGCGTGGGTTATGAGGCATCTTTTACATTTATATTATTTGCTAGAATATTTATAGATTGGTTAGCCGAGTGTTAAATATTTGTTCATTGTCGCTGATGAACATCTCGTTAATATTTTGTTCTTAATGAGGCTACGTGAGCGAATTTTGCCGGGAGATTCAAAAGAGTGAATACAGACATTACTAGACTAAGCAACTCGTAAATGTTAATTACCTTATACAAGACTTGTGCAGGGTTTCTCTTAAGATAACATTAATGATCTGTTATGTTAGATGTTCGGTTTTCTTAGGTTAATTTTAAATTTGGTTAGGTTAGTGGGGGGTTGGGTTAGTGTTTTGTTCGGTTAGCATTCTGCTAGGCTAGGTTAAAGTTAGGTTAGGCTATTGTTCGATTATTTACGTTGAGGTAGTGTTCGGTTAGGCTATTGTTCGATTATTTACGTTAGGGTAGTAGTCGGTTAGGTTGGTTATCTTATTGTTAGGTTCCGTTAATTTAGTTTTTGGTTAGGTTAGTGTTCAGCTTGGTTAGGTTAAGCTCGGTTACATTAGGTTAAGTAATTTTTCGCTTCTGTTAGGTAGTGTTAAGTAGGGTGATTGTTCCGTTAGGCTAGTGCTTGGTTCGGTTAGCATTAATTTCGCTAATTTTGGTGTTTTTTTTTTTATCGCTTGAAATATAGCGAATAATAAACATGGATCATAAATTATTATACATTAAATTTGGGCATTACTTCAGAGAGTTATTGATAACTTTGTACATTTTTCAACTGCATAAAAAATGTGATATTGATGGTCCTCATCTAAGTTGCTGTACTCTTAATTAATTCTATAAGGTGCATCGCCTGAACTCGAAGTCTTGAATAGTTCACGCACTACTTGAATAGTTCACGCACTACTTGAATAGTTCACGCACTACTTGAATAGTTCACGCACTACTTGAATAGTTCACGCACTACTTGAATAGTTCACGCACTACTTGAATAGTTCAATCATTACTATAATTCATGCAACATTTAAGAACAGTTCATGCAACACTCGGAATAGTTCCTGGAATTATAATAGCTCCTGCAACACAATAGTTCGAGCAATAACTAAGAATAGTTGTTGCAACACTTAAAATACCTTCCACAACACGTATATTAGTTCCTGCAATTAGAATAGGTCCTGCAACACAATGGTTCATGCAACAAATTGGAATAGTCTTTGCAACGCTTATAGTTCTCGCAACACTTACAAGTTCCTTCGATAAGATAATAATAAAGGATGTTGCAGCACTCACTTGCCAAAGCAACATAGAAACCTTGTGCTGCAATGCAAACAAAATTCTGCAATGCTCATTTTGGGTAATTTTTGGTACAGCATCGCTGACAGCTGGTGGTGCAACATGTTTAGAAACGTACAGTAATGTTAGTTTGTCAGTGCAACACTTCTGACTGATGATCTTACTCACAAAACTAATGTTTTAATATTCGTAGCTGAAGTTGCAACATTGACTTAAGAAACATAATGCTCACGTCTGGAGTTGTACAGCATACGTACAAAGTCCTTTGTGGTGAAATTACATCATGTCACTATGTTTCTCCTCTCACCACATTCGTCTGTTTATATTCTTATATATATTATACATTATACGCTCAGCAGTACTGAGCGTGTTTTCCCTGCTGCATGCACATCCGTGGTCGTGGAGCCTCAGAGACTAATTTCAACCTCATCCTGTTTGGTGACGAGCAGTCTGTATATTAATGAAATCACGAAACAAGTGATTCTGAATCATTAACAGAACTGCGCCTTGGAAGCCTTAATTCCACCCCGTCAATGAGCATCGTCTTGGGAACACCGCTGAGTCATCAGGACATCGACACAGTCCTCAAGGACAAACTGAATGACCTAAAGAGAATGGAGGAGAAAATAAATGATCTGAATGCCCATGATGCCCTGTATCTCCACACAAAGTATCTTACTCTGTCAAGACTAACTTCTTGAGGTGCTCACCCTCTTTCGACAACCCAACACTTAGTGAATATGACGCACTCCTGAGACCTGTCTTTAAAAAGGCACTGAATCTGTTACTAGTAGACCATCAGTGGGATCAAGCAACTCTTCCAGTGCGACTGGGGGGTATAGGGGTGCGCAAAACAACGCAGGTAGCATTACCCGCATTTCTGTCCTCATGTATGGCTTCCAGTGAACTAGTAAAGGAGATTGTCCCCGAACGTTTGAGAGTTGCGGTAGGAGCTCAAGATCTCGAACGCTTGAGAGTTGCGGTAGGAGCTCAAGATCTCAAGTTCATCGAAGCAGCTACGCAATGGGATACCCTGGTAGACTCTTCAAGTAGACCAGCTCCTCCCAAAGAGCACAAACAGTCCCTCTGGGACAAACCGATCATGAAAAAAATCGCCACCACAATGCCTAACAACGCTTCAAGAAAGGACAAAGCTCGTCTCCAAGCGGTGAAGGCACCACATTCAGGATTATTATTATTATTATAATCAAAAGAAGCGCTAAACCATCCACATTCAGGAAATTTCCTTTTAGCTGTTCCCAATTCCTCGTTGGGTACTCGACTCGACCCACATGCTCTTCGGATTGGTGTTGCTCTTCGCCTAGCCGCCCCCATACTCACCGAACATAGGTGTATTTGCGGCAGGGCGTCAGCTGATCAATTCGGACTGCATAGTTTCGTCTGTCACACATCAGAAGGGAGGTATGCTAGACATGAGATCATTGACATCAAGAGAAGTATTGCCACAGCCCGTTGCCCACCTGAACGGGAACCCCAAGTACTGTGGTCTGACGGAAGTCAAAAGCGTCCAGATGGAGTCACTATGCTACCCTGGAAGGATGCTAAGCAGATTGCATGGGACTACACCTGTGCCTCTACGTTGGATGACACCTATTTGCCATACTCTGAAGCTGAAGGGAGTGGAGCCGCCAGTTTCAGGGAGACCCAGAAGATCAACAAATTCAGAAAACTGCTACCTTGCTTGCTATTATAACTTCGTCCCAGTAGGGTCGGAGACCCTACAGAAACCAAGGACCACAAAGCGGCCAGCTTCCTCTTTCAGAGACTCAGTGTTGCGATCCAGAGGGAAAATGCCTGCAGCATTCTGGGCACGCGGCCCACCGCCGGGAAGCTGGATGAAGTATTTGAGATGTAGGATCTGAGATATAATGTATGTTGTTCTTCCCATTGTATATTTGTTAATGTATTTTGTCCATAAATAAAGTTCACATGGTATATAGGGGATGATAGAAGAAAATATTCAAACAGTTCCGGTGAGAATCTTGAGCTTTCCTAGAAGTACGTTTATTCTCTATTCTGAGGATGAGGGTCCCCAGTCCAGTTATATATACGTATATATAATTAGTTTACAGGCTGAGAAAGGTTATCCTACCTTAGCTAATTTCAAAGCTCAGTCCTAGCTTAGGTATACTGCCTACCCGTTAAGTATGAGACCCGCAGCAGTTTAATAACACTAATGTACCTATTTACTGCTAAGTGGAAAGCGGCAGCAGGTGTGTGGAGACTCAACCATTCGCCTTATCCGGCACAGGATTTAACTAAGTCCTTCGGTTGTGAGTCGTAGGAGTTACCGCTGAGCAATGAGCCATCTAACTTCTACATTGAAAACTGAATATTATTAAAAAAAAGTTCGCTGTTGGCTGTTTTTAGGTCGTCAACATTGGTTAGTAGCAGTTGGTAAATCTTCATAATGGCACAAAGTGAATTATCGCGTGTTGTTAAATCTGGGCTTGCAGGTGACCATATCTGACCCCTCGCCCATCCATCCTCCACGGAAGGTGTTATTAAGATATTCTTGAACTACCAGATCATTATGTGCTTCATGCAAGGGGACAAAGATAATATACAGTCTATTCAGGTTAAATACAGTTGTTTTCACATAGTATTATTATCTGTAATCATTATATTACGACATGATTGCTATGGACATACATTGATTATAAATTATGAATACTTTAGATAGGCTAACCACAGAATTACTGTTGGTTATTTTCTTTTGGGTTCCTTGCTGTTTTTGTCTTACGTAGGCACATATGTATGCCATTTTTATTTTCAAGAAATGTTAATACTACCGTAGTATTCATAGCCGGCGCCTCAATACTTACTTCTGGTGCAGCAATAATGACAGGCTAGCAGTATTACAGTGATATATTGCAGACTTAACAGCTGGTATTGTAGTATTTACATTTTATGCTGTAATAATAATAATAATTGATAGTGTTAAATACACCATAATTACTGGGAACGCTTGGAGTCATTTGATCTGTACTCACTGGAGCGCAGGCGAGAGAGATACATCATAATCTACACCTGGAAAATTCTAGAGGGACTGGTCCCAAATCTGCGCACAGAAATCACTCCCTATGAAAGCAAACGATTGGACAGACTGCAATATGTCCCCAGTGAAAAGTAGGGGCGTCATTAGTACACTAAGAGAAAACACACTAAGTGTCCGGGGTCCAAGACTGTTCAACCGCCTCCCACCAGGCATAAGGGGAATTACCAATAGACCCCTGGCTGCCTTTAAGAGGGAGCTGGATAGGTAACTAAAGTCAGTGCCCGATCAGCCGGGGGCTGTGGTTCATATGTTGGACTAAGTGCGGCCAGCAGTAACAGCCTGGTTCATCAGGCCCAGATCCACTGGGAGGCCTGGTCAAGGACTGGGCCGCGGGGGCGTTGACCCCCGGAACACCCTCCAGGTGCTGCAATATATCAATCAACCTTAGTTCTAACACATACAACGTAATGCTCACTGTTGATGCTATAATGTGGACAGAAGCACAGCACACTAATTACCTAAGTTCTGGAAATAAATGGTATAAAATACCGACACAATGGAAAAATAAACACATAAGCAGTATAATGTGATCCTTTATTGACAACGTTTCGCCCACGCAGTGGGCTTTATCGAGTCACATACAGATCTACCTGGAAAATGAGCAACATGGAGATATATATAGGGTACAGTCAGGTGGAGAATGCTGGGTCAGGTGGAGAAAGCTGCATGTGAGTCTTAAAGCAGGTCCTTTAAGTCACACTATGTTTTTAACTATCACACTACTTTTAAGACTCACATGCAGCTTTCTCCACCTGACCCAGCATTCTCCACCTGACTGTACCCTATATATATCTCCATGTTGCTCATTTTCCAGGTAGATCTGTGTGACTCGATAAAGCCCACTGCGTGGGCGAAACGTTGTCAATAAAGGATCACATTATACTGCTTATGTGTTTATTTTACCTAAGTTCTAAGACTTGCAGACTACTATGAACTGAAAGAAGGCATTTCAGCACTCCCAGTTGATGTAACAGTTCTCACAGCAGACTCTTCAGTGTGTGGTTTACCCCAAAATACGGAGTTGGTGCTACAGTAACCAACTGGAACCTAAGTTCAATACCTTCTGTACTCCAGCAAACCAAAATAAAATTTTATGTAACCAGCAGACCAACATGGCAGGGTATGATCCTGACATTCCAGTACGCCATAAACTAAGACTTAACTAGCACAAAACCCCTAAACAAAACACACGTATATTTTTGTCTTATATGAATATCTAGGAAAACCTTACGTTCGTGGATTATTTTGCACTGTGTATGTCACAGGGTTAGGCAATGTAAGGGAACAATCCTTTGAGAACGACCTGGGGACTGGCGCCCCGGCGTTACCCGGCCAGACGACTAAATAGCAACGTTGTAAAGTTAATCAACGTATATTTTTAGAAAGCTTTATGAATAGCGGAGGATGATTAATTGAATGTCAGGAAGATCAAATTAAATGTGCCACTAGAGGAGGAGGAGGTTGGGGGCCATTGATCCCAGTAGCCCGCCAGGGAAGACATATTCGTGGCTAGCGTAGCCTCACCTACACTAACTAGTCTTGCCCCCTTTTTTTCCCTTTTTTTTCTTACAGACACATTTAAATTGTTACACAGCGAGCGTGCAGACCATCACGCAAGTTATACAGATGCGCAGCATAAGTTTAAAAGTTATGACCACCACGCTCGTACATTCAAATGCGGAAATAAAGGATTTTACATGCATATTAGCACGCGATAAGCTCCATTCATGCCACTCTTACTGAGGTTAGCTGACTTAAGCGTCCACTGCCTACTTATGATACTTTTTTCTCCCTGCTGTGTAATCCTACTATATAAACAAGAAAAATGCTAGTATGATTAGTTAGTTATAAATATTTAAACTTGAAATTCGTTCTCATGAGCTGGTTTTAAAAAGTTTTGATTTGAATCTCAACATGGAATTACAAAGGGACGTTCTTGCCTTACGAATTTACTAAGGTATTCAGAAGGTAGACCAAGACACGTTACAAGTGGTGTGCTACAGAGATCTACATGGCAACCCTTGTTCACAGTCTACATAAACGACATATAAGGGAATGAATAGTGGCATAAGTAAGTTTGCCGATGACACTAAAATAGGCAGAGCTTCAGATCATTTTTGATGGGGACACTAGAAAGCTGCAGGATGACCTAGATAAGTTGTGGCAGATGAAGCTCAATGCATACAAATGTACCGTTCTAATCCTAAGAAAAAAACTAATTATGATACTGTATTTATAAGGTGAATGTGTTAGATCTTTAGCAGTAATCTAAAGCCAAGACAACAGTGCATAAGTGTTCGCAATAAAGCTAATTGAATTCTTGGCTTCATTTCAAGAAGTATAAATAAAGGAAGTCCTAAAGTTATACTTCAACTTTATATATCTTTGGTAAGGCCTTATTTAAATTATAAGGCCTTACCATATTACAAGATGGAATATTCAGAGGAGGATGACGGTGATCCCAGTACCAGAAACCTTTCCCACCAGAAAACACACTGATTTTGTAGTCTGTGGAAACACGTAGAATTAGGAGAGATGTAACTGAAGTGTGCAAATAGAAAATAAGAAAAAAAAAAGGAATATGAACAACATGCCGAAAGTAACCAAGACAGGAATCGCCTGGTGGCTAAAGCTCTTGCTTCACACGGCGAGTGTCCGGGTTCGATTCCCGGCGAGGGTAACAATATTAGGGGTGTTTCTTTACACCGGTTGTCTATGTTCCCCATCATAAAATGGGTATCTGGTAGTTAGTCGACTGGTGTGGGTCGCATCCTGGGACAAAACTGACCTAATTAGCCCGAAATGCTCTGCATAACAAGCGGCTTTATATATAGTAGTTGTCATTGATGTCAGCTAGGACTGTATACCTTGTACATGTACTTGTAGAAATAAAGATATTTTTATTCTATTATTATAATTATTATTAACAAATTTAGACTTAGAACGGATATCGAGAAGTTACTGGTTTGGCAATAAAGTTGCAGATAATGGAACAAATTACCAGGTAGAGTCGTCATTGAGGCAAGAACTTTGGGTAACTTGAAATAAGGTTGGATAGGTATATGAGTAGGTGTGGTTGGGTGTGAATTACACCTGCCTAGCATAAGCAAATAGACTTACTGCAATGTGCTTCATTCTCATGTTCTTAGTTCTGTGTAGGCAGTATAGCCTACTGATTCACACTGTTGAAGTATGGAGACTGCGCGCGCGCGCACACACACACACACACACATACACACACACACACACACATACATACACACACACACAGGCTACTAAGCGAGCTAGATACCTCAAAGGCGATGGGGCCGGATAACATCTCTCCATGGGTCCTGAGAGAGGGAGCAGAGGAGCTATGTGTACCCCTAACAACAATCTTCAACACGTCTATCGAAACAGGGCAACTACCTGAGGTATGGAAGACAGCAAATGTAGTTCCAATTTTTAAAAAAGGAGACAAGAACGTAGCACTAAACTACAGACCAGTGTCACTGACATATATAGTATGCAAGGTCATGGAGATTATCAGAAGAGTGGTGGAGCACCTAGAAAGGAATGAGCTTATCAACGACGGCCAACACGGTTTCAGGGACGGGAAATCCTGTGTCACAAACCTACTGGAGTTCTACGACAGGGTGACAGCAGTAAGACAAGAGAGAGAGAGGTGGGTAGATTGTATATTCTTGGACTGTAAGAAGGCGTTTAACACAGTTCCACACAAGAGATTAGTGCAAAAGCTGGAGGACCATGCAGGGATAACAGGGAAGGCACTACAATGGATCAGGGAATACCTGTCAGGAAGACAGCAGCGAGTCATGGTACGTGACGAGGTGTCAGAGTGGGCGCCGGTGACGAGTGGGGTTCCACAGGGGTCAGTCCTAGGACCGGTGCTGCTTTTGGTATTTGTGAACGACATGACGGAAGGAATAGACTCCGAAGTGTCCCTGTTTACAGATGATGTGAAGTTGATGAGAATTCAATCGGACGAGGACCAGGCAGAACTACAAAGGGATCTGGACAGGCTGCAAGCCTGGTCCAGCAATTGGCTCCTGGAGTTCAACCCCACCAAGTGCAAAGTCATGAAGATTGGGGAAGGGTAAAGAAGACCGCAGACGGAGTACAGTCTAGAGGGCCAGAGACTACAAACCTCAATTAAAGAAAAAGATCTTGGAGTGAGTATAACACCAGGCACATCTGAGGCGCACATCAACCAAATAACTGCTGCAGCATACGGGCGCCTAGCAAACCTAAGAACAGCATTCCGACATCTTAATAAAGAATCGTTCAGGACCCTGTACACTGTGTACGTTAGGCCCATACTGGAGTATGCAGCACCAGTTTGGAACCCACATCTAGCCAAGTACGTAAAGAAGCTAGAGAAAGTGCAAAGGTTTGCAACAAGACTAGTCCCGGAGCTAAGGGGTATGTCCTACGAGGAGAGGTTAAGGGAAATCGACCTGACGACACTGGAGGACAGGAGAGATAGGGAGGACATGATAACGACATATAAGATACTGAGAGGAATTGACAAGGTGGACAGTGACAGAATGTTCCAGAGATGGGACACAGCAACAAGGGGACACAGTTGGAAGTTGAAGACTCAGATGAATCAAAGGGATGTTAGGAAGTATTTCTTCAGTCACAGAGTGGTCGGGAAGTGGAATAGTTTGGGAAGCGATGTAGTGGAGGCAGGTTCCATACATAGCTTTAAGAAGAGGTATGATACAGCTCATGGCACAGGGAGAGTGACCCAGTAGCGGCCAGTGAAGAGGTGGGGCCAGGAGCTATGAATCGACCCCTGCAACCACAACTTTTTATTTTTTTTTATTTTATTAAAAAAACACATTATACATAAGTTGCAATTGTATCAATCTTAACATTATACATACCAAGAACCACACCTCTGAACATAATAAAAATCAGCACATTTCTTTACAATCCACCTCCATTACACCTGAACTAAACAAGCCTATATATGCAACAACACTCATTAATACAAAACAGTACATGAAAATCTAAACCTCCTCCAGGGTAACTTCCTAGATGTACCCTCATAATCCCCCACCCACAACCCACCCAAAGCACCCTACATATTGTACAGCTTTTATATTTTTCCATACCTACACATACCAACACACATGTGTAGTAACAAAACATAACACATATGACACCAAACGTGCCAGGATTACTCCAGTTCTCCTGTTTCTCCATACCAAACCAAAGACAAAAACAGTATACATTACTATAAAGTGCAGATTATTTATCCTGCATTTCTAAATAGATACCTCAAATTAAATTTCAGGCCCTACTGTTACCCCTCCTGTCTCCCCCCTTAACTTTGAATATTCAAACAACCTTAGAACATTAAGACATAACAGGTTATTATGTCTCTCCATGTCTACAACAAAGTACATGTCTAAACTCGACACCGTACATTACATATCATAAGGGAACCACTAAGTCACTTTTATCACGTGACTAAAACAAAAAAAATATAACATCATCCTATATACATTGTCATACATAATAACATGACCCAACCGGCCACTGTCTTGACCAACATGACATGTTTACCTTATACAGTTATTACACAAAACTAGGAAAGCCACCTCTATATTTCCCCCAAAAAATCCCATTAATCCCTCCCTCCCCCCGTCAGAAGTCCTTGATCAGTAACACACACACTTTCAAACCATATACTACTTACAAAATTCTAAAGGTCCATCCTCGGCGCCCCAAAAACCAGGGCATCCAAGTAAGTTCTCTGTCACAATCATTCCCCCCCCCCCACACACACATATCCGTCCATTCTCTTTCAATATAAGAAAGCACATACGCCCGCACACACCAAAAATCCCCCATTCGAGAGTCCAGTCACTTTCAGCTTCACCCTCTTCTCCCTCCACTCCTCCCACTTCTAAAAGTCTGCCCACTGTCATACTTCTGTAACTGTCAGGAAAAACCTATCCCACCCTGCACCATACAACAACCTATTCCTGCATTTTCTATACATCGAACGCCATAGCCTTTACTCGGACTCCTCCCTGTTCCCCCCGCAAAATCCATGAAACATACACGTAATCAACTGCCACATACATGAGTGCTCTCCTTACATCCTCATGCACCCCACCAATATCTAAACTCAGCACCCTCAAAGCATTTATTCCTCCTCCCCCCATCAAACAGATCACCCCTCCCAACCATTCCCTAAGTCATCCTAAGCTTTCGCAAAAATATACAGCATGGTATGCAGTATCCTCCTCACCACACCTATCACAAAATGGCGTCACTGCCAACCCCATTTTATATAGCACTGCCCTTGATGCAACTACCCCATGCAAAAACCTATATACCACCTCTCTCACCCTCGTCTTCAGCCGCAAACCTCGCAACCCACCCCATATTCCCCTCCAGTTATATACTGGGAACACTGCCTCCCCTACCACCACATCAGCACCCTCCCCAACCCTCCCCATTGCCCTTGCTGTAACACTCCGAGGGTCCCTCACTGCCAAAATACTTCTCAACATATCACCACACTTCAACAAGTCCTTCCCCTCCACCACCGTGTCAATTCATTCATAACCCTTTCCACCCTTCTTCCCCGGTCCCCCCCTTTCCGTAGATAGCAATACTTTACATACATGCCCATAAGATGACTCCTAATGTTTATGAGCCCCAGACCCCCCAAACCCCGCCTTGTCATAACAACCTCCTTATTTAACCAATGCTTTCTAAAACCCCACACAAATCTCAAAACCTTTCTTTCCAATTCTAGCACATCCCCACTCAACACAGGAAAACCACCGCCACATACCATAACTTACTATACACTAATGTATTAACCACTACCACCCTTTGCTGTAATGTTAACTCCTCCGTTCTCCACCCTCCCATCCTCCTTAAAGCCCCCCCCACAACCTCCTCAGCATTCACTCTCCGAGCCTCACAGACATCTTCCATAAAAATAACACCACAGATCTTTACCCTCCCTACGACAGTCCATCCAAAACTCTTCCCCATGCCACCCCCCACCCATGAACCCACCTCCAACAGCTTAGACTTAGTAGTATTAATGGCTAAACCCGTCGCCCTGCCAAAATCTCAAGAATCCGGCCCACGTTTCTTAGACCCTCCTCACCCCGACCAACACAGTTGTGTCATCCACATATCCCACAATGCCAGACCCATGCTCCAGAACCTCTTTTCCCTCCCTACTCCCACCTCAATCAGGCTGTACAGCGGGTTCTGCAAGCACGCAAAAAGGATCTGCGACAAGGGGCACCCCTGCCGCAAACCCTTCTCCATTCGCACTTCCCTACCCACCAAACCATTTACTTGTACCCTCACACTCGCATCCTTATACAACAACTTAGCCCATTCAACTATCTCATCACCAAAACCTTGCTTTTCCATTATCATCCACAACATTTCTCTGTCAACACTATCATACGCAGCCTTCCAATCTAAAGCCAGCACACCACCCCCATACTGTTTTCAATGAAGTCCCGTATCCTTGCATGCCCCTGATTCATACTCCGTCCAGGTATACCATATTGCCCAGCCTCAATCACCCTCTCTAAAACCCTCTTCATCCTATTCCCTAGCACCTTAGCAAAAATTTTATAGTCAGCACACATCATGGACAAGCCCCTATAATCACTAATTGATTTCCCTGCCTCCCTCTTTTTAACTAATACTATAACCCCTGTGCGCTGAGTTGTTCCCAAACACCCAGTCTCTTTCATACAATTCATTAATCGTACCAGACACTCTCTTATTACACCCCAATGCTCCATATAAAAGTCGTTCGGTATCCCATCCAGACCCGGCGCTTTCCTCAAACTCATGCTTTTCACAGCCAGCCACACCTCTTCTTCACTTATACCCCTTCCATGCCGGTCCTATCTTCGTCTCCCAACACCTGTCGTATACCATCTACAATGACTCCTTCTCCCTCCTCCACCCACACCCTTTTGCAAGTATTGCTTAAACCTCTGAGCCAAAAATAGACTCATAGCCTCAGTCGATTTCATCTTCTGTCCCCGGACGTATCCTTCCACATCCTCATCTACCTCCAGCCCCATCACCGTCATACCCGTCCTCCTCTGCCGAAATGACCGCAAAACAGTTGTCGAAGGCTTGTCGCCCCACAAGACATCGTCCATACCCCACGCAAACGTATTGCATTGAACCGCTCGTTTTGTATCTCTCGCAACTGCCCCTTTATAACTCCCACCTCTTCCACCTGTGTGCTCCTTCCTCTCTCATAACAAAGCTCAAGCAGCCCCTCCAAATACTTCTGTAAACCATATTTCCATTGCTTTTCCTCTCTTCCCCTTACCTTATAAAAGTCTCTAATGCCCGGTTTCGCACATTGCTCCCACCATTTTAGTACATCTTTCTCCAGCTTCCTTTGTCCCATACTTCCTCCCACCATTCTTCAAAAGCGTCCCTTTCCTCCTCACCCCCAAAAGCTTCACATTGAGTTTCCAAAACCGGGTACCATTTCACCATTCCCTCCCATCCTACCTCCACCAATACACCCCTATGATCTGAAAAGCCCACGTCTACATACCCAATCTCCCCACGTTACCACCCGTGACACATAAACTCTGTCCAAGGTGCAGCGTATCCCCGTGGACAAAGGTATGATCCACACCCCACCCACCCCCACCACATCAACCATCCCTGCACTCCCCAACACATCCTCAAAATACTTAAGACACACCCAGCTTCACGGGGTTCGACATCCTTCTTCCTAATTACACAGTTCCAGTCGCCCCCAATTATCGTAATCTCAGCTAAACCTCCCATGAAATAAACTAAATGATCCCCCACAAAATCCTCCTTAATCCGTTTATTTCTTACAGCTGGCATATATACTCCCATGAAAGTAACTCTCACCCCCCATACCCCATGAACTCTGACTATCCTCCCTCCCTCCCTCCTCCCAAGTCAACAACTGAAAGGGACTGACTCCCTCACTACTACCGCAACCTCCCTTGAAGCTTCCCGAGCTACCCGCATACACTTTATACCCTTGCAACAACAAATCTCTACCATACCTGAAATTGTGCTCCTGTAAGAAGCCTATGTCCACCGCATACCGTCGCAAAGTCACCTCAACCCATTTCCTCTTAACCTCGGCCTTCAGACCATTCACGTTAAACGAGATACACTTGAATAAGATAGAGGTGGCTTTCCTTTTGACTTACATACTTTCTGCTTCGTGCTTTTCTGGGCTTCAGTAACCTTACTGTTGTCCTGCACACCCTTTACCTTTTCTGCCCTCTGCACCCCCCCTTGTCCCGTTTGTGGTGCCTCCACCCATATCTTCTTGCCTGACTTTTGGCCAGGCGTCAGGACTTCGTCATCTGACACTACCATGGATCGCTTCCGTGATTCAGAACTAATATCCATGTTCGACCCACTATCCTCCCTGTGCACTGTTACCTGCACCTCCTGTATATCCAAACAGCTTGACTCAGCCCCATCACCCAACACCCCCCCCTCAGCACCCATTAACTTCACTGCAGCCTCACTGGCTTCCAAAACTCCCCCATCCTGGGGAGTATCCAAAAATCCCCGCAATTCCTCCGGTAATGCAGCATCTTCCAAATCTACAGCACTCCTCTGTACTGCTGTCTCCAGCACCGCTGTGTCCTGCGACACAGTTGGCAAAGTACGACATATCTCCTCCGGGCCTTTCACAATCTCACTCCATGTGCCTTTGGGCGCCACTACCACTTCCTCAACCCGTACAGGAGGCTCCACTTCCGTAACATTCACCACATTCCTTGTACCATATTGCTGTCCCTGCCTCCTGTCACACTCTGCAGCAATATGTCCATAGGAACCACAGAGTCTGCATGTCCGTCTTTGACCTGCGTAGGTCACATAAACTTGAGTTCTAAACTCCTCCAAGACCACAAAAGACGGTATGGCCCGCCTCAGGGTCATCTTGAGGGTAAAGGAACCTTCCGGGAATCCCTCATAGATTCCTTCAGTCCATCGTCCCATCGTTGCATAGTGGATGACTCCATAATCCTTGAAAACATGCCGGATGTCTTGCTCATCCGCTTCGAACGGCAAATTACGAATTTTGACATATGTATAGTGCTTAGAAACATCTTTGAGTTTCACTTCCAAGGTAGCATTGATAGGCATGCATACTTCCTCATATTTCTCCACCAACCTCTCATAAACGCCGGTGGACGACAGTTTCACGAAGATTCTTGTACTCCCATTGAGCGCAATCCCATAGATGTCCTCATTATCTAATCCATAAACGTCTCGTAGAACGGTGGGCAAGATAACAGCTGCCGTCGAAGGGTACACAGCCCCTTTTACCAACTCAACACATACAGTGTTTATCCTCCGTCTGAACGCCGTCGCCATTTTGTAGTGAAAATATCCAAGGTCTCTGTTGTCACCACCAGAGGCCAGCACCAGACAACCTGCTGCGGCGAGAGCTGGGCGACGAATTAGTAATTTTTGCCGTCCCTTGCATGGGACCCAATGCGTATTTGTTATTATATGTATATATTTTTATTTTAACTTAATATTATATTGTCTATCTTCATTAATAGCTAAAATGAAGAATCTTGCTTTATAATATTATCTGACTTTATATTATTTAGCTATGTATATAGGTAGGATGTGTCTTATTGAATTAAATCGGAAACTGCTGTGCTAACTACCGTAAAATAGTTAGTCAATCAGTCTCTCGGGTAGGTGTCCCATGAACCTAGTTGACGTCTGGCTTAGAGGCGTTGCCCGAGTACCTGCCTATCTCTAGCCTTGGAAACATCTCCTCGAAGTTTTGGGTAACAGAAGGTTCCGTTGGTGAGACTTAACCTTTTTCTCGCTACCTTGAATATGGAAATAAATGGTATAAAATACCGACACAATAGAAATATAAACACTTAAGCAGTATAATGAGATCCTTTATTGACAACGTTTCGCCCACACAGTGGGCTTTATCCTGAGTATCAGTGAAGGACAAAGTTAGTTCTGAACTTAGAGATTTTGATATCTACTAAGGTTGCCCCCTGTGGTTTAGCGCTTCTATTTAATTATAATAATAATAATAATACTAAGGTTGCGAGTTTTTATGACGTTATAAAGTCAATCAGTGGATTTAACTGTGACGTCTACGTATTACCGTAAGTCTTGATTTGAATTGAGCCGAACTTATATTCTGTAAGAAGGGAGTATTAGGACTCTTATAGAGATTCTATTGAAGATCTCAGCTGTGTTTTGTTCCTGCTTCGTTAAGATCGCTTGTTATGTTTTGATAAATGTCTTTATCTCTAGGTTAGCTTCTTACTTGCTGGATTATCGTACTGGAATCCAGTGATTATTCCAGGACGGATGTACAATTTAGACTTGAACGTATATAGAGTCGACCTATAGTAAGACATTTCCGTCAATGATTGAACCCCCTGGGTATATGTGTATATATGGTTAATTACGACTCGTCATAATGTAAATATTACTTTAACTAAATGTTCATAAACTGTATTATAAACTTACTGCCTTTTAGTATTATTGTACTCAAAAGTACCATTCTGTATTTTTCAACAAGAGAGTATTTATGTTACTTCTTTTAAGACACGTTAATATTAATGATATTAAATTATTTTGTCGGATTATTGTCTACTGGTTATAATTTACAAAAAACCTTTTAAAATGGTCTTTTATACTAAAGATAGCCAGTCGTGACCGTGATCCAACACCTTGTTACGCAAGAGAAGACTTTCACAGCCTACATACGAAAGGAGATTTATCCCAAACTTCCTTTAGTTCTCCACTTCCTTGTGTTGTGTAACTCAGCAAGACACACACACCTACCTTTACATCATAGATATACACACATGACTCGCATGAATTTATACCACACACACTCACATGACTCGCACAACTCTACACCACACAGACACATGAGTTGCACAACTCTACACCACACAGACACATGAGTTGCACAACTCTACACCACACAGACACATGAGTTGCACAACTCTACACCACACACTCACATGAGTTGCACAACTCTACACCACACACTCACATGAGTTGCACAACTCTACACCACACACTCACATGAGTTGCACAACTCTACACCACACACTCACATGAGTTGCACAACTCTACACCACACACTCACATGAGTTGCACAACTCTACACCACACAGACACTCACATGACTCGCACAACTCTACACCACACACTCACATGACTCGCACAACTCTACACCACACACTCACATGACTCGCACAACTCTACACCACACAAACACAAACTTAGCATCATAAACAGTGAGAGACAGGCGGGCTAGCACCTGCCCTCTAATTTAAACTAGGTTCCTACCAATTTAATTCTAATCCTCAAAGAGGACGATGTCGAAAAACTATTATAATCCTTGACGAATCTTTTTTTATTTTCTTTACTGAGATAATAATAAATCTCAGATCTACAAAGAAAAAATGAGTCAGGAATCAAGTACATAGTCAGTATTACTCTTGAAATCTATGTATCTAAGCTATTTTGAATTTGACAGTAAAATTCATCGCTAAAACAAGGTTTCTGTAAGACCGTTTTAATAATAATAAATTATAATAATAAAAATATAATAATGAAAATACACTAATAATAATTTAAATGTCATCTGTTACTCAATTCATGGTGGAGGGTCGAGTCATAGGTAGCAGCTGGGGCCGCTTCACAGTTGTCGACCGTTGTGTTCTGATTCTTGGCCTCCAGAGGCCGGTTATACCTACTTTTGAGTGTGTGTCCAGTGTTTGCATCCACCTCCTCTTTGTCTAGTGCGTCCCACCTGTCGTGCTGTGACTGACGAAGTATTTTCTAACGTGCCTGTCTCATTTGCGTCTTTAGCTGACAGGTTAGGTAAGGTTTGTCAGGAAACAGCCTGTCATTTCCTGACGCGGGTATTCGTCATATGATGACCCGCAGCTGGAGCTTTTGGTCATCTGACCGAGGCCTTCCGCTGGCTTACCCCTCCACCACTTTAAAAATTATGGTTATGATTATAACAGTTGAGTGTTTGTCACCTATGTCTCCTGGCTGACTCTCCTTGCATTTGAAAGAGCCTATCCCTATCAGTTTTACTTAATTCACTGAGTATTTTGTATGTTATGTACTGTCTGGTCCTAATTCACTGAGTATTTTGTATGTTATGTACTGTCTGGTCCTAATTCACTGAGTATTTTGTATGTTATGTACTGTCTGGCCCTAATTCACTGAGTATTTTGTATGTTATGTACTGTCTGGTCCTAATTCACTGAGTATTTTGTATATTGTTATCATGTACTGTCTGGTCCTAATTCACTGAGTATTTTGTATATTGTTATCATGTACTGTCTGGTTCTAATTCACTGAATATTTTGTATGTTGTTATCATGTTCTGTCTGGTCCTAATTCACTGAGTACTTTGTACTTTGCTTGCGGCCAGCAGCAACAGCCTGGTTGATCAGGCTCTGATCCAACATGAGGCCTGGTCACAGAGCGGGCCGCAGGGGCGTTGACCCCTGGAACTCTCTCCAGGTATACTCCAGGTATGTTATGTACTGTCTGGTCCTCTGATGTGGTTAGGCTGAGTTCCTTTAGTCTCCTCGTATTTCATTCCGCTCAGCTCACGTACCAATATCCCTACAATTTTCTTTAAACAAATTAATTTTACATGCTAAGAGCTGTTACCTACCCCAATACATTTCAAAACCCAGTCCTATCTAAGGTATACTACCACCCCTAGGATGCACCCCACAACAGTCGACTAATAATCAGGTACCTACTTAGAGCTAGGTGAACAGGGACAGCAGGTGTAATGAAACATGCCCTGCTTTTCCCATCCGTACCGGGGATCGAACACTCAATGTGTGAAGTGAGTGCGCTACCAACCGAGTCATGGCTTTTCACTAGTTTCTTTGCATGGTGACGCTGCATAATCTAAGATGGACTTGACACATGTCGTATATAGTGCCATGAGATTCCTGAAAGCTAGTCTCAGTTGTGGCAAACCTCACACTTGTTGCAAAGGTTATTCGGGTGATGTGCGCCTCAGAGGACAAGAGTAAAAGATGTAAAGACGACGTAATCAGTCCATCACCCTTGAAGACGTTGAGGTGGTCAGTCCCTCAGCCTGGAGAAGAGTTTTGCTCGGTGCTGTGCTAAACCAGAGGTTCTTTTTAAGTTAGGTTTTCAACCTTTGTCTCCCGAGCCATCCTGTACTTCGCTTCTGGTTTTCTTTGTTCTTCTCCAGTTTTCACAAACTTGCATTTTCTGGCGTCGAATTCCAATAAACATTTGTCAGAGTGATCCTGCAGCGTGTCCAGGTCCGTTTGTTGGCTTTCCTTGTCCTCCCAGTGAACGGGGATACATCAGACTATTACTTCTGGCATGTCATTCATGTACACCAAAAACAATATCGGTCCCAGTTGTGATCCTTGTGAAACCCCAGTTATACCATTCTGACAAGTTTTTTCAGTCACTCGTCTTCTACCAGTTAGGTATTCTTTGATACGCGCGCGCGCGCGCGCGTGTGTTTACTCACCTAGTTGTGGTTGCAGGGGTCGAGTCACAGTTGCTGGCCCCGCCTCTTCACTGGTTGCTACTAGGTCACTCTCCCTGCTCCATGAGCTTTGTCATACCTCTCCTTAAAGTTACTATGTATGGATCCTGCCTCCACTACATCACTTTCCAGACTATTCCACTTCCTGACAACTCTATGACTGAAGAAATACTTCCTAACATCCCTGTGACTCTTCTGAGTCCTCAACTTATAATTGTGACTCCTTGTTGCTGTGTCCCATCTCTGGAACATCCTGTCTATGTCCACCTTGTCGATTCCTCTCAGTATTTTGTATGTCGTTATCATGTCCCCCCTATCCTGTTCTGCAGTGTCATCAGGTCGATTTCCCTATGTGTGTGTGTGTGTTAGTTAGTTACCATTTTGTCCTAGGCACATGTCGATTGCCTGTTGTATGTGTGTGTGTGTAACGAAACACTTCGAAATGTTTCGGCCCCGCCGGGAATTGAACCCAGACCCTCAATGCGTGAAGCAAGAGCGCTAGCCACCATGCCATCTGGGCTGTGTGTGTGTGTGTGTGTGTGTGTGCGAGAGAGAGAGAGAGCAGATGGGAGGATTTCTTGGCTAAATGAGAGAGAGAGAGAGAGAGAGAGAGAACAAGAAAGAGCTGGGTGTATTTGTTTGCTAATATTACTTGGTAAAGCAGCATTTATCGCCAGACTTACTGGCTCAGTTTGCAGAAGTAAAAATATTTAATAATCGTATAATATGATGTTTGTTTTTGTTTAGTATCTCAAAAAGAGTCTTAGAGAATGACCTCAAAATTACTAGGCATTTCCTTTATAATAATATTATATACTAAATAAATTATAAGCCTTCTGTTAAAATACTAAAAGTTTACACTATATACATATATATATATACATATATATAACAGGGGTATTGAACCGTGGCCCTAGTGGTAGCAAGTCCAGAACCGAACATTACCACTGAACTACGAGGATTTTAATAGAAGAATCCGGAAACATGACTGGTGTTCATATGTGTCAGCGGCACCGCCTGTGACCCTACTGTCCCTGCCTACACCATCAACAGCCTTCACACTAAATCACTCCCTTCAGAGCCGTGTAATCCATATACTCAATACTAGTTGTTATAAAACCACAGTCAGTAAATGAACAGAAGATTGAATAGGGGGATTGAACTGTGGGCCTGGCCCACCAGACAACGGCCTCACCATGCCTTGGTGTTTGGTCATGGTAAACACCGTGACTTGAACTGTGGTCACGGTAAACACCGTAGCTTGAACTGTGTTCATGGTAAACACTGTGGCTTGGACTATTGTCACGATAAACACCGTGGTTTGGACTGTGTTCATGGTTAACACCGTGGGTTGAACTGTGGTCACGGTAAACACCGTGGTTTGGACTGTGTTCATGGTTAACACCGTGGGTTGAACTGTGGTCACGGTAAACACCGTGGTTTGGACTGTGTTCATGGTTAACACCGTGGGTTGAACTGTGGTCACGGTAAACACCGTGGTTTGGACTGTGTTCATGGTTAACACCGTGGGTTGAACTGTGGTCACGGTAAACGCCGTGGTTTGAACTGTGTTCATGGTTAACACCGTGGTTTGGACTGTGTTCATGGTTAACACCGTGGCTTGGACTGTGTTCATGGTTAACACCGTGGCTTGGATTGTGTTCATGGTTAACACCGTGGCTTGGATTGTGTTCATGGTTAACACCGTGGTTTGGACTGTGTTCATGGTTAACACCGTGGCTTGGACTGTGTTCATGGTTAACACCGTGGCTTGGACTGTGTTCATGGTTAACACCGTGGTTTGGACTGTGTTCATGGTTAACACCGTGGTTTGGACTGTGTTCATGGTTAACACCGTGGTTTGGACTGTGTTCATGGTTAACACCGTGGTTTGGACTGTGTTCATGGTTAACACCGTGGTTTGGACTGTGTTCATGGTTAACACCGTGGTTTGGACTGTGTTCATGGTTAACACCGTGGTTTGGACTGTGTTCATGGTTAACACCGTGGTTTGGACTGTGTTCATGGTTAACACCGTGGCTTGGACTGTGTTCATGGTTAACACCGTGGCTTGGATTGTGTTCATGGTTAACACCGTGGCTTGGATTGTGTTCATGTTACCGTGGTTGCATTTAACACCGTGGCTTGGATGTGCTGGTACACCTGGCGATGTGTCAGGTTAACACCGTGGCTTGGACTGTAGACACGGTAAACACCACGGCTTGGACTGTAGTCACGGTAAACACCGTGGCTTGGACTGTAGTCACGGTAAACACCGTGGCTTGGACTGTAGTCACGGTAAACACCGTGGCTTGGACTGTAGTCACGGTAAACACCGTGGCTTGGACTGTAGTCACGGTAAACACCGTGGCTTAGACTGTAGTCACGTCAGAGGCCAGACACCGCCGGTTTCATTACCCATAATAATTATCATTTCATTTACCGTAGCTAATGACCGCCCGGATTACCCGCTACCAGGCTTTGTAAATTTGTATTTTGCATGAAGTTTTTTTATACATGGTTGGCTCATCTTGTGATCTTGAAGGTGTGTAGTGGTTGGTGGGTCAGTGTTGGTCAGCAGTTGTTGTGATCTTGAAGGTGTGTAGTGGTTGGTGGGTCAGTGTTGGTCAGCAGTTGTTGTGATCTTGGTGTGTAGTGGTTGGTGGGTCAGTGTTGGTCAGCAGTTGTTGTGATCTTGGTGTGAAGTGGTTGGTGGGTCAGTGTTGGTCAACAGTTGTTGTGATCTTGAAGGTGTGTAGTGGTTGGTGGGTCAGTGTTGGTCAACAGTTGTTGTGATCTTGAAGGTGTGTAGTGGTTGGTGGGTCAGTGTTGGTCAGCAGTTGTTGTGATCTTGGTGTGTAGTGGTTGGTGGGTCAGTGTTGGTCAGCAGTTGTTGTGATCTTGGTGTGTAGTGGTTGGTGGGTCAGTGTTGGTCAGCAGTTGTTGTGATCTTGGTGTGTAGTGGTTGGTGGGTCAGTGTTGGTCAAAAGTTGTTGTGATCTTGGTGTGTAGTGGTTGGTGGGTCAGTGTTGGTCAACAGTTGTTGTGATCTTGGTGTTTAGTGGTTGGTGGGCAGTGTTGGTCAACAGTTGTTGTGAACTTGAGGTGTGTAGTGGTTGGTGGGTCAGTGTTGGTCAGCAGTTGTTGTGATCTTGGTGTGTAGTGGTTGGTGGGTCAGTGTTGGTCAAGCAGTTGTTGTGATCTTGGTGTGTAGTGGTTGGTGGGTCAGTGTTGGTCACCAGTTGTTGTGATCTTGGTGATGTTGTGGTTGGTGGGTCAGTGTTGGTCAACAGTTGTTGTGATCTTGGTGTGTAGTGGTTGGTGGGTCAGTGTTGGTCAACAGTTGTTGTGATCTTGGTGTGTAGTGGTTGGTGGGTCAGTGTTGGTCAGCAGTTGTTGTGATCTTGGTGTGTAGTGGTTGGTGGGTCAGTGTTGGTCAACAGTTGTTGTGATCTTGGTGTGTAGTGGTTGGTGGGACAGTGTTGGTCAACAGTTGTTGTGATCTTGGTGTGTAGTGGTTGGTGGGTCAGTGTTGGTCAACAGTTGTTGTGATCTTGGTGTAGTGGTTGGTGGCAGTGTTGGTCACGTTGTGATCTTGGTGTAGTGTTGGTGGGTCAGTGGTGGTCAACAGTTGTTGTGATCTTGGTGTGTAGTGGTTGGTGGGTCAGTGTTGGTCAACAGTTGTTGTGATCTTGGTGTGTAGTGGTTGGTGGGTCAGTGTTGGTCAGCAGTTGTTGTGATCTTGGTGTGTAGTGGTTGGTGGGACAGTGTTGGTCAACAGTTGTTGTGATCTTGTTGTGTAGTGGTTGGTGGGTCAGTGTTGGTCAACAGTTGTTGTGATCTTGGTGTGTAGTTTTTGGTGGGCAGTGTTGGTCACAGTTGTTGTGATCTTGGTGTGTAGTGGTTGGTGGGCATGTTGGTCAACAGTTGTTGTGATCTTGGTGTGTAGTGGTTGGTGGGTCAGTGTTGGTCAACAGTTGTTGTGATCTTGGTGTGTAGTGGTTGGTGGGTCAGTGTTGGTCAACAGTTGTTGTGATCTTGGTGTGTAGTGGTTGGTGGGACAGTGTTGGTCAACAGTTGTTGTGATCTTGGTGTGTAGTGGTTGGTGGGTCAGTGTTGGTCAGCAGTTGTTGTGATCTTGGTGTGTAGTGGTTGGTGGGTCAGTGTTGGTCAACAGTTGTTGTGATCTTGGTGTGTAGTGGTTGGTGGGTCAGTGTTGGTCAACAGTTGTTGTGATCTTGGTGTGTAGTGGTTGGTGGGTCAGTGTTGGTCAACAGTTGTTGTGATCTTGGTGTGTAGTGGTTGGTGGGTCAGTGTTGGTCAGCAGTTGTTGTGATCTTGGTGTGTAGTGGTTGGTGGGTCAGTGTTGGTCAACAGTTGTTGTGATCTTGGTGTGTAGTGGTTGGTGGGTCAGTGTTGGTCAACAGTTGTTGTGATCTTGGTGTGTAGTGGTTGGTGGGTCAGTGTTGGTCAACAGTTGTTGTGATCTTGGTGTGTAGTGGTTGGTGGACAGTGTTGGTCAACAGTTGTTGTGATCTTGGTGTGTAGTGGTTGGTGGGTCAGTGTTGGTCAACAGTTGTTGTGATCTTGGTGTGTAGTGGTTGGTGGGACAGTGTTGGTCAACAGTTGTTGTGATCTTGGTGTGTAGTGGTTGGTGGGTCAGTGTTGGTCAACAGTTGTTGTGATCTTGGTGTGTAGTGGTTGGTGGGTCAGTGTTGGTCAACAGTTGTTGTGATCTTGGTGTGTAGTGGTTGGTGGGTCAGTGTTGGTCAGCAGTTGTTGTGACTTGGTGTGTAGTGGTTGGTGGGTCAGTGTTGGTCAACAGTTGTTGTGATCTTGGTGTGTAGTGGTTGGTGGGTCAGTGTTGGTCAACAGTTGTTGTGACTTGGTTGTAGTGGTTGGTGGGTCAGTGTTGGTCAACAGTTTTGTGATCTTGGTGTGTAGTGGTTGGTGGGTCAGTGTTGGTCAGCAGTTGTTGTGATCTTGGTGTGTAGTGGTTGGTGGGTCAGTGTTGGTCAACAGTTGTTGTGATCTTGGTGTGTAGTGGTTGGTGGGTCAGTGTTGGTCAACAGTTGTTGTGATCTTGGTGTGTAGTGGTTGGTGGGACAGTGTTGGTCAACAGTTGTTGTGATCTTGGTGTGTAGTGGTTGGTGGGTCAGTGTTGGTCAACAGTTGTTGTGATCTTGGTGTGTAGTGGTTGGTGGGACAGTGTTGGTCAACAGTTGTTGTGATCTTGGTGTGTAGTGGTTGGTGGGTCAGTGTTGGTCAACAGTTGTTGTGATCTTGGTGTGTAGTGGTTGGTGGGACAGTGTTGGTCAACAGTTGTTGTGACCTTGGTGTGTAGTGGTTGGTGGGTCAGTGTTGGTCAACAGTTGTTGTGAGCTTGGTGTGTAGTGGTTGGTGGGTCAGTGTTGGTCAACAGTTGTTGTGAACTTGGTGTGTAGTGGTTGGTGGGTCAGTGTTGGTCAACAGTTGTTGTAATCTTGGTGTGTAGTGGTTGGTGGGTCAGTGTTGGTCAGCAGTTGTTGTGATCTTGGTGTGTAGTGGTTGGTGGGTCAGTGTTGGTCAGCAGTTGTTGTGATCTTGGTGTGTAGTGGTTGGTGGGTCAGTGTTGGTCAACAGTTGTTGTGATCTTGGTGTGTAGTGGTTGGTGGGTCAGTGTTGGTCAGCAGTTATTGTGATCTTGGTGTGTAGTGGTTGGTGGGACAGTGTTGGTCAACAGTTGTTGTGAACTTGGTGTGTAGTGGTTGGTGGGTCAGTGTTGGTCAACAGTTGTTGTGATCTTGGTGTGTAGTGGTTGGTGGGACAGTGTTGGTCAACAGTTGTTGTGATCTTGGTGTGTAGTGGTTGGTGGGTCAGTGTTGGTCAACAGTTGTTGTGATCTTGGTGTGTAGTGGTTGGTGGACAGTGTTGGTCAACAGTTGTTGTGATCTTGGTGTGTAGTGGTTGGTGGGTCAGTGTTGGTCAACAGTTGTTGTGATCTTGGTGTGTAGTGGTTGGTGGGTCAGTGTTGGTCAACAGTTGTTGTGATCTTGGTGTGTAGTGGTTGGTGGGTCAGTGTTGGTCAGCAGTTGTTGTGATCTTGGTGTGTAGTGGTTGGTGGGACAGTGTTGGTCAACAGTTGTTGTGATCTTGGTGTGTAGTGGTTGGTGGGTCAGTGTTGGTCAACAGTTGTTGTGATCTTGGTGTGTAGTGGTTGGTGGGTCAGTGTTGGTCAACAGTTGTTGTGATCTTGGTGTGTAGTGGTTGGTGGGACAGTGTTGGTCAACAGTTGTTGTGATCTTGGTGTGTAGTGGTTGGTGGGTCAGTGTTGGTCAACAGTTGTTGTGATCTTGGTGTGTAGTGGTTGGTGGGACAGTGTTGGTCAACAGTTGTTGTGATCTTGGTGTGTAGTGGTTGGTGGGTCAGTGTTGGTCAACAGTTGTTGTGATCTTGGTGTGTAGTGGTTGGTGGGTCAGTGTTGGTCAACAGTTGTTGTGATCTTGGTGTGTAGTGGTTGGTGGGTCAGTGTTGGTCAGCAGTTGTTGTGATCTTGGTGTGTAGTGGTTGGTGGGACAGTGTTGGTCAACAGTTGTTGTGATCTTGGTGTGTAGTGGTTGGTGGGTCAGTGTTGGTCAACAGTTGTTGTGATCTTGGTGTGTAGTGGTTGGTGGGACAGTGTTGGTCAACAGTTGTTGTGATCTTGGTGTGAAGTGGTTGGTGGGTCAGTGTTGGTCAACAGTTGTTGTGAGCTTGGTGTGTAGTGGTTGGTGGGACAGTGTTGGTCAACAGTTGTTGTGATCTTGGTGTGTAGTGGTTGGTGGGTCAGTGTTGGTCAGCAGTTGTTGTGATCTTGGTGTGTAGTGGTTGGTGGGTCAGTGTTGATCAGCAGTTGTTGTGATCTTGGTGTGTAGTGGTTGGTGGGTCAGTGTTGATCAGCAGTTGTTGTGATCTTGGTGTGTAGTGGTTGGTGGGTCAGTGTTGGTCAGCAGTTGTTGTGATCTTGGTGTGTAGTGGTTGGTGGGTCAGTGTTGGTCAACAGTTGTTGTGATCTTGAAGGTGTGTAGTGGTTGGTGGGTCAGTGTTGGTCAGCAGTTGTTGTGATCTTGGTGTGTAGTGGTTGGTGGGTCAGTGTTGATCAGCAGTTGTTGTGATCTTGGTGTGTAGTGGTTGGTGGGTTATATATATATATATTATATTATAGACACAGAGAACAAGAGAAGAAAAATAAAATGGAGAATATCTTGATGTAAAGGAGTTGTTTTTTGTTTAACTATAAGACACAGTGGGTTAATAACCCAGGGGAACACGAAGCCACGCAGTGTGGCTTATTTCTAGTATTGCTTATTGTGTGGCTTATTTCCAGTGTGGCTTTCTCTCCTCCTTCTCTTTCCCAGGATGCCACCCCCTACAACAACACTCGCCTAGCACCCAGTTACCTACTTGCTGCTAGGTGAACCAAGACACGTAAGATGACAGGTGAATCTTACAGTCAGGTTAACATGTAAGATGACAGGTGAATCTTACAGTCAGGTTAACATGTAAGATGACAGGTGAATCTTACAGTCAGGTTAACACGTAAGATGACAGGTGAATCTTACAGTCAGGTTAACATGTAAGATGACAGGTGAATCTTACAGTCAGGTTAACATGTAAGATGACAGATAAATCTTACAGTCAGGTTAACATGTAAGATGACAGATAAATCTTACAGTCAGGTTAACATGTAAGATGACAGGTGAATCTTACAGTCAGGTTAACATGTAAGATGACAGGTGAATCTTACAGTCAGGTTAACACGTAAGATGACAGATAAATCTTACAGTCAGGTTAACATGTAAGATGACAGGTGAATCTTACAGTCAGGTTAACATGTAAGATGACAGATAAATCTTACAGTCAGGTTAACATGTAAGATGACAGGTGAATCTTACAGTCAGGTTAACATGTAAGATGACAGATAAATCTTACAGTCAGGTTAACACGTAAGATGACAGGTGAATCTTACAGTCAGGTTAACATGTAAGATGACAGGTGAATCTTACAGTCAGGTTAACATGTAAGATGACAGATAAATCTTACAGTCAGGTTAACATGTAAGATGACAGATAAATCTTACAGTCAGGTTAACACGTAAGATGACAGGTGAATCTTACAGTCAGGTTAACATGTAAGATGACAGGTGAATCTTACAGTCAGGTTAACATGTAAGATGACAGGTGAATCTTACAGTCAGGTTAACATGTAAGATGACAGATAAATCTTACAGTCAGGTTAACACGTAAGATGACAGGTGAATCTTACAGTCAGGTTAACATGTAAGATGACAGGTGAATCTTACAGTCAGGTTAACATGTAAGATGACAGGTGAATCTTACAGTCAGGTTAACATGTAAGATGACAGGTAAATCTTACAGTCAGGTTAACATGTAAGATGACAGGTGAATCTTACAGTCAGGTTAACATGTAAGATGACAGGTGAATCTTACAGTCAGGTTAACACGTAAGATGACAGGTGAATCTTACAGTCAGGTTAACATGTAAGATGACAGGTGAATCTTACAGTCAGGTTAACATGTAAGATGACAGGTAAATCTTACAGTCAGGTTAACATACACAGAAAGAATGAGGTTCGTAATCCACACTGGTTTAGTACGGTACAAAAATTACGTACAAAGTACATTGGTTTAGTACGTTATAAAATGTACGTTGCTACGTACAAAGTACACCCTTGTTACCATTCCCACAATATTGTTCAGTTGTTGTCTTCCTCATGTGTCTGTGTAAAACCTGTGTTTCTGATTTAAAACTGTATGTACTCACCTGTTTGTGGTTGCAGGGGTCGATTCACAGCTCCTGTCCCCGCCTCTTCGCTGGGCGCTACTAGGTCCACTCTCTCTCCCTGCTCCATGAGCTTTATCGTGTTTGTGTGTGTGTGTGTGTGTGTGTGTGTGTGCGTGTGTGTGTGTGTGTGTGCACACTTACGTGTACACATCATGCTGTGTGTGTGGTCAATTTCTGCTAATTATATATTACAACGAACTATGCAATTGCTATGGGAATTAGTTCTTCCCAACGGTGTTGTTGTTTGTGGTGGTGGTGTTGAGACTAAGCTCTTGTCCCCAACACTAAGTTCACCTTGTCCATCACTGGCACCAACTTGCCTGGCGCCTGTCATACCTCCTCTTCAGACTGTGTATACAATGTTTACTTCAGGTACTTGCATGTATGTGTACGTGTATGTAAGTTTGGGTACGTGCATGTGTGTACGTATATGTAAGTGTGGGTACGTGCATGTAAGAATGTGGTACGTACATGTAATTTGTGTACATGGATATAGGTGTGGATACGTTTATGTAGGCGCAGTTTTGAGGAAGGTACTATCACCACAACAGTGTTGTGGGGTACTATCACCACCACAGTGTTGTGGGGTACTATCACCACCACAGTGTTGTGGGGTACTATCACCACCACAGTGTTGTGGGGTACTATCACCACCACAGTGTTGTGGGTACTATCACCACCACAGTGTTGTGGGGTACTATCACCACCACAGTGTTGTGGGGTACTATCACCACCACAGAGTTGTGGGGTACTATCACCACCACAGTGTTGTGTTGTACTATCACCACCACAGTGTTGTGGGGTACTATCACCACCACAGTGTTGTGGGGTACTATCACCACCACAGTGTTGTGGGGTACTATCACCACCACAGTGTTGTGGGGTACTATCACCACCACAGTGTTGTGGGGTACTATCACCACCACAGTGTTGTGGGGTACTATCACCACCACAGTGTTGTGGGGTACTATCACCACCACAGTGTTGTGGGGTACTATCACCACCACAGTGTTGTGGGGTACTATCACCACCACAGTGTTGTGGGGTACTATCACCACCACAGTGTTATGGTGGTGTGCTAGCAGCACCACACAGTGTGGTGGGGTACTAGCAGCACCACACAGTGTGGTGGGTGCTAGCAGCACCACACAGTGTTGTGGGGTACTAGCAGCACCACACAGTGTTTTGGGGTACTATCACCACCACAGTGTTGTGGTGTACTATCACCACCACAGTGTTGTGGGGTACTATCACCACCACAGTGTTGTGGGGTACTAGCAGCACCACACAGTGTGTTGGGTGTTAGCAGCACCACACAGTGTGGTGGGGTACTAGCAGCACCACACAGTGTGGTGGGTGTTAGCAGCACCACACAGTGTGGTGGGGTACTAGCAGCACCACACAGTGTGGTGGGTGCTAGCAGCACCACACAGTGTGGTGGGGTACTAGCAGCACCACACAGTGTTGTGGGGTACTATCACCACCACAGTGTTGTGGGGTACTATCACCACCACAGTGTTGTGGGGTACTAGCAGCACCACACAGTGTTGTGGTGGGGTACTAGCAGCACCACAGTGTGGTGGGGTACTAGCAGCACCACACAGTGTGGTGGGGTACTAGCAGCACCACACAGTGTGGTGGGTACTGCAGCACCACACAGTGTGGTGGGGTACTAGCAACACCACACAGTGTTGTGGTGGGTACTAGCAGCACCACACAGTGTGGTGGGGTACTAGCAGCACCACACAGTGTGGTGGGGTACTAGCAGCACCACACAGTGTGGTGGGGTACTAGCAGCACCACACAGTGTGGTGGGTACTAGCAGCACCACACAGTGTGGTGGGGTACTAGCACACCACACAGTGTGGTGGTGCGTACAGCACCACAGTGGTGGACAGCAACCACACAGTGTGGTGGGGTATCTAGCAGCACCACACAGTGTGGTGGGGTACTAGCAGCACCACACAGTGTGTGGGGTACTAGCAGCACCACACAGTGTGGTGGGGTTCAGACCACAAGTTGGGTAGCAGCACCACACAGTGTGGTGGGGTACTAGCAGCACCACACAGTGTGGTGGGGTACTAGCAGCACCACACAGTGTGGTGGGGTACTAGCAGCACCACACAGTGTGGTGGGTACTAGCAACACCACACAGTGTGGTGGGTACTACAGCACCACAGGTGGTGGGATAACACCACACAGTGTGGTGGGGTACTAGCAGCACCACACAGTGTGGTGGGATACGCACCACACAGTGTGGTGGACTAGCAGCACCACACAGTGTGGTGGGGTACTAGCAGCACCACACAGTGTGGTGGGTACTAGCAGCACCACACAGTGTGGTGGGTACTAGCAGCACCACACAGTGTGGTGGGGTACTAGCAGCACCACACAGTGTGGTGGGGTACTAGCAGCACCACACAGTGTGGTGGGGTACTAGCAGCACCACACAGTGTGGTGGGGTACTAGCAGCACCACACAGTGTTGTGGTGGGTACTAGCAGCACCACACAGTGTGGTGGGGTACTAGCAGCACCACACAGTGTGGTGGGGTACTAGCAGCACCACACAGTGTGGTGGGGTAATAGCAGCACCACAGTCAGGTCTTCAACATAAGCTTAAAAAACATTAAAATGCTCAAGAAATCAAATAAGTCATCTTAAAAACCAAGATTTTCATTGTGTTTATGAAGGTTATAAAACTGTACAGAGTTTGTGTGTTCACTGCTCCGTGTAATGCTGCCTAAATTACATCTTAAGTGAAAAAAATTAACAAAAATTATTTGCCTTTTGGGATGGTATTTCTTGGGATGGTATTTCTTGGGATGGTATTTCTTGGATAGTGTTTCTTGGATAGTGTTTCTTGCTTATTTCTTGGGAAGGCGGCTTTTGCTCCTTCACACCCACCCACCCCCACACTCACCAACACCCACCCCCACACTCACCAACACCCACCCCCACACTCACCCACACACCCCCACACTCACCAACACCCACAACCCCACGCTCACCAACACCCACAACCCCACGCTCACCAACACCCACACCCACATCATCCATAGCTGGGCTACTGGATGAGAGAAACATTTTGGTGAACTCCACAAGTCAGGCAGACGCTCTCAGGTGTCATTACTGAGTTGGGCGCAGCAGGCAGGCAGGCACCTATGTACGCAGGCAACCAGGCAGGCAGCCAGCCAGGTACGCAGGCAGGCAGGTAGGCAGCCAGCCAGGTACGCAGGCAGGCAGGCAAGGAGGGGTGTTCGTGCATCTCAATCCCATTATGCACGCGATCTGCCGTTTTTGTCAGCGATTTAATCCATAGAGAAATATGCAAATGGACTTGACTGAGCCCGATAAAAGACAGTTTGAGGGAATCAGACACCTCTGAATAAGGGATTACAAGGACAAGGGGAATCAGACACCTTTGGGTAATGGATTGTAGAGGCAAGGGGAATCAGACACCTTTGGATAAGGGATTATTAAGGTACGGCGAATCAGACACCTCTGGATAAGGGAAATCAGATCCTCTGGATAAGGGGAATCAGACACCTCTGAATAAGGGATTATAACGGTAAGGGGAATCACACCTCTTCATAATGGGTAATAAAGATAAGGGGGATCAGACACCTCTGGATAATGGGTAATATGAGTAATAGGTAGGAACATAAGATGAAGCTACAACTCCAGTTCTTGTCTAACTTATTATGTTGACCTGCTTCATGTAGTGGGCCCCACCCACCTGTGATGCTGTCTTCAACTGCTGCACCTCACGTACCTCCAGTATACAAGTCTTCATCCTCGTGCTTCTGCTTTAAAGTTACTGATCTCCCAGCAATGCTGAGGGACTGATCTCCCAGCAATGCTGAGGGACTGATCTCCCAGCAATGCTGAGGGACTGATCTCCCAGCAATGCTGAGGGACTGATCTCCCAGTAATGCTGAGGGACTGATCTCCCAGCAATGCTGGGACTGACCACCTCAAATACTATTTCTCCAAGGTTTATGGACTAATTACAGCATCTTCATTACTACATCTGCTGCCTCTGTATCTGACTGAAGAAGGTGAAACGTTTCAGCTGTTGCATATGTGTCTTAATCATCAACTTGTCCGTATTTTATATCATTTTCAACATAAGATACGTACATGTTGTGTATGTGTCTTATCCTCCAGTGGTTCCACATGATACGTACATATTGTACATGTGTCTTATTCATCCCCTCTCTTATTATCCTCCAGTGGCTCCACGTACAGAGTTGACCTCCACTACACTTGCCTAATGTGACCCACTTCTCCTGTGTCACTCTGGCTCAGCGCCTCCCACTGAATACACTGATGACAACTCAGTGTTCACTACCCTCACACTGACCACATTCTTCTGTCTTCTTGTTGAGGTTTTCAGATCTGTTGACAGTTTACACTGTATCGAGTTTTATAAGGTCACTGATAGCTTACACTGTATGGAACTCAAGTGATCAAGGTCCCAGGACCGAAACGTTTTCTAATAAATATGTCCCAGCGCTTACGTGGTTTTTTTTCTAAACCAAACTTGTCGATATTTATTACCAAGGTTTATACCATGGAAACCGTGTACCTACGTCCGTGTGGCTCAGCTGTACTTGTAGTTCCCAGTTGTTTGTGTACCTTGCTTGGTTACTCAGTTCTTGGCCTGTCTCCTTTTATTATTTTACTTAAACAAATACAATGACTTTCTTGAGAAAGAGAGAGTAATTTTTCATTTCCTGGAAGCATGAAGTCAGTTGCCTGAGTGGCAGTGCAGATCACTAGTGGTCATGTTGCATAGCACACCATCATCACGTCAGTGTTCCATTACGTCAGTACATTTCCTCATAATACAAACGTAAATAAACGTTAGGTACACACCAACCCACATGGAGACGACTTAAAAAACAAGAATATATAAATATTATACTTTATAATTGGACCTCACGCTGAGGTCCTTTTCAGGAGAACCATAGAGGAAGTATATGGATTAAATCATAGAAAGAACCGTCACTACAGTAAGAGATACATTGGTGTTCAATGTTGTAGATAGTTTTGTGAAGATTAACACACATGTGCAACAGTTGGATATCTTTATTGGTTTAGCGCTTCTTTTGATTATAATAATAATAATGGGTATCTTTATTGTTGAAACGTTTCGCCTACACAGTAGGCTTCTTCAGTCAGATGCAGAGGCAGCAGGTGTAGTGAAATGAATATGATGTAATCATTCCACCAGCCTTGGAAAAATAGTATTTGAGGAGGTCAGTCCCTCAGCTGAGGGACTGATTACTTCATCTTTTGTATAGAATTTTACAGTCTTCACATTATGACCTTTTATTGTATTGAGAAAGCTGTCTATAATATGTACTGAAGCATATTGTTATACTTGTGTAGTGTATTATAAGTAATTCTAGTTATGTTATATTTGTGATCCCTTGTTACTTGTGACGTCAGAGGCCCGCGCATGTGTGCGCGCAGAGAGAGGCCTCCCTCTCATTCTCGACATAGGCGTAGGACTGGACAGAACGGCTGGGTATATCTCCCACTCTCTTTTACTTAATATATCCTGTCACCAACCAGTCGTGAATTTCCCTGTGACTACCTTTACATATCTCCAAAACCCCTCGTGATAAAGCCACTGGATGGCATACCCAGATGTTGTACATGTATCTAATTCTTCACCTAGTGTGCCAAGCTGGTCAGGTTCAACTCACGTTTCCACACTGAAGATACACAAGTGTTGCTCACGTGCTTTTCACCAGACATTCTCGTTCGGTTTAATCCAGAAATTCTCGGGAAAGCCGCTATAATTCCACAAAGCCAGGCGAGAATATCGGGAATTAGGAATTCTCTTTTAGTTCGATCGAGTTTTGCCAATTGCGAGAGGGCGCCTCTCTTGGGCGATGCTTGGAATTGATAAACACGAACACGCCAGCACGACATCAGAACACTCGGGACTGACAAAGTCAACAATGATAGTTGTACATGTATGGAATACAATACAGACAAGATGAAGAATTAGATACATGTGCAATATCTGGGTAGTGTATCAAAGACATAAAGAACAAAAGGGCACAATACCGTGACTGGAACAATACACAAATAACCCGCACTTAGAAGAGAGGATCTTACAACGACGTTTCGGTCCGACTTGGACCATTTACAAAGTCACACTGACAAAAAAGAGTGAGATAGCCAGCATAGTGTGACTTTGTAAATGGTCCAAATGCACCGAAACGTCGTCGTAGGCTCCTCTCTCCGATGTCCGGGGTACTTGTGTATTAAAGACATTATTGGAAAACAGTATAAGTATATACAAAAGATGAAGTAATCAGTGCCTCAGCCTTGGAGTTGGTGTGAAGAGCACCGTAGTCGTGAAGAGTGAAGCACAGACATGAACATTGGCGCTTATATACTGGCGTCAAGTGAGGGACGTGTCCCTCACTTGACCTCTACAACACCATTGTCCTCAAAGATTTGTTAAGTTATACCATGAATTAAGGAAAGATCCTGGACTTCACCTTACGAAACAGACAAAGCAAATGCGATAGTAATTATGGACAAGGTAGATTATAGTGGAAAAATGAACATGTTATTAAAAGACATGGGTACTTACGTGCCCCTTAAACCCAAGACGTGCTGTGCCTCAGCTACAGTGCGTCTACGACGTTTGTAGCTAACCGCTACACTACTTGTGCTGAAGTCTCACCGTGCCCTTGTGATAGGGCTGCCCCCGCCATAGGGTTGTAAACGGTTGTACACACTCCGACACTCCTCCGGGAGCCAGTGACGGCTCACCCTCTGCCATGATGATAATGATGATATATTCGTTCCATGCGAATATATCATCATCATCTCGTATACATTCTGGTGTTGGCTTCAGTGTGACTTGTCACTTGTCTAAGTCGGGTCGAAATGTCGTCATTATTTTCCCTCTCTTAAGTGCAGGTTATTTATGTATTGTTCCAGCTACGGTATTGTGCTTGTTTATTTAATAATAATAATCATAGAGACTAGCTAGTGAATGATTTTAAGATTTTTTAATTTTCATTTATGAAAGCAGACAATAAGTGAGGGTGTGTAGACTTAGTGTGTCCCCCGACTTACACTCATTGATTGTGTGTAAGTTAGGAGGTGTGAAGATGTTAGGGTTCAGACAAGTTACTGCCCTAAACCCTTGCAACTGCCCTAAACCCTTGCAACTGCCCTAAACCCTTGCAACTGCCCTAAACCCTTGCAACATACACCCCAGGTTTTGTATGTATACTGAAGGTGTAATACCAGTTGTAATGCTAACTTGTGGCCTTACCAAGTTGTGTGTGGATGAGTGCTCACCCATGTTGTTCTCGATTATATATAGCTGCAGGGGTTGAGTCTTAGCTGCTGGCCCGCCTCACAACTTGCCACATTCACCCCTAATCTCGTGGATCTTATCGTGCCTGCTCTTAAAGCTATGTATGGATCCTGCCTCCACTACTTTCCTTATGGAAATAAAAAACAGAAAATTCAATAACATAATAAGATAGACAATTTTATTATAATAAAATTGTTAAAGAATATAAAACATTTAAACATGAAATTAATCCTACTTTAAGCAAAAATTACAAATAAAATACATAAATAATATGTACACGATTGGGTAGTGTATAATGGTGCCGTGCCGGTGTTCTGGACACGTTGCTCTGTATTGTGGTTTGGAACGCCGAGCCTTTGTTGATGGGGGATGGGGTCACAGCTGGTCCTGACTGTAGACACAGTCGACAGTGTTCCCAACACGCTTATATATTCTGCCGAGGAGAGGTTGACTTATCCTCGGTGGTCAAGAACCACCATGAACGCTGGTGGTGGTACAACTGGGAGAAGGCTGCTTCAAGGGTGTGTAGCTGACTAGGTGACGTCTACCATCTTGTCAAGATCACTGCTGCCCTTATCTTTATCCCGCATGACCCGAATGACCCGAGCCGACAATCAAGGAGATTTTATGGTAGCCGCAAGTCAAGTGTCTGACTATCGGTCGGAGAGACCCTCGTCACCTCCCACCGGGTGCAGAAGGCGGGGGAATAGCGGGAACTATGCACCCACCATAACTCAACAACCATACTACCCACCACTATTCATTCATACTTCCCTCACTCCTATCTAATGAACTTGTCCCTCACAATTGAGAATGAAAAAAATACTTCTTGACATCCCTGTGTCTCTAACATCCAAGTTTGTCCCCAGGTTCCCATTTTTTTTCCTTCTATCAGCCTGCCCTTGTCTACCCTGTCAGTTTTCCTGAGTACTGTATATGTTCTTATCATATCTCCCCTGGCTCTTCTATCCTCCCATGTCGTTAGATTCAATGCCATTAACATCTCCTCAGAGTTAATGTCCCTTAACTCAGGAACAAGACTTGTTGCGAACTAATGCACTTTCTCCAGTGCCTAACATGCTTCATGTGTGAGTTCCATACTGGTGCTGCGTACTCTAAGGTGGCCCTGACACTTGTTGTATTAAGGGTTCACAATGATTGTTGAGATTCCCGAAGACTACTTTTAGATTTGCCAGACCAGCATTAGTTGCAGAGCTTATTCAGCTGAGGTTGAGCCTCTGGCCATATACAGTGGACCCCCGGATTTCGTACGGCTCCAGATTCGAACAATTATGTAAGTGTATTTTTGGGGGTCTAAAAGGACTAATCTAATTTACATTATTCCTTATGGGAACAAATTCGTTCGGTAACGGCACTCGAACAGCCTTCTGGAACGAATTGTGGCCGATAACCGGGGGTCCACTGTACTAGACACTATGCCTACACCTACGGTTTTTATCTTGGAGTAACGATGACGAGGAAGAAAATACAGAGAAGAGAAAGAGCAGAGAGATGCATGGTTTACAGTGGCTGGGCTGTTGTCACTTCTACAGTAGTGTAAAAAGTTGTAGTGGTCGAGGGTCATAACTCAGGGGAAGGTACACACGTGTGTTTGATGGTGTGTGTGTGTGAGAGAGAGGTGTGTGTGTGTGTGTGTGTGTTTGTTTGTGAGTTTGAGAGCATATATGTGTGTGTGTACTCACCTAATTGTGGTTGCAGGGGTCGAGACTCAGCTCCTGGCCCCGTGTGTGCGAGTGTATGTGTGTGTGTGAGTGTGAGAGTGTATGTGTGTGTGAGTGTGTGTGAGTGTGAGAGTATATGTGTGAGAGTGTATGTGTGTGTGTGTTTGTGTGTGTGTGTGTGTGTGTTTGTGAGTTTGAGAGCATATATGTGTGTGTGTACTCACCTAATTGTGGTTGCAGGGGTCGAGACTCAGCTCCTGGCCCCGTGTGTGCGAGTGTATGTGTGTGTGTGAGTGTGAGAGTGTATGTGTGTGTGTGTGTTACACCCTCCCAGGAGGGCGGTCACGATTTTTACTCTTGTTTTTTTCCTGTGTATATTTATATGTGTGGCTTTGTGTGTGTGTGTGTGTGTGTTCACCTGTAATACCTATATGTGGTTGCAGGGGTTGAGTCTCAGCTCCTGGCCCCGCCTCTTTGTCAATACTGGGTTCACTCTTAGCTTCGGGAGTCGCCTCTTTGTACCTCTTCCTAAAGCAACGTACAGTTCCTGTCTCAACCACTTCACTCTGCAGGTCCTTCCTCCTGATAACTCTTAAGGCTGAAGAAATACTTCCTGACATCCAAACATCCAGAAGTACATGAGAAAACATACATTCGTGACGTCAAGAAATGTACACAAGTGCACTAGAGAACGTGCATAAATTCGCGATAAAAAATATACACACGTTCACGTGTTCAAGAAATGTACACATGTGTGTGTCTTGAGTTACACACGCTCATGCAAGTTCCTCAGTACACACACAGTGTTCGTGAGGTTTAATAAAACATACACAGCTTCAGGATATACATTTTAAAAAATTACACACGTTCATGAGATCAAAAAATGTGCACACGTTTACGATATACACGTACACACGTTCACTATATACATAAAACGTTCACACGTTCACGATATGCATAAACGTACACACTTTCACTATATACCTAAAACGTACAGACGTTCAGATCAAAATCAAACGTGCAAACGTTCACTATATATTACATATAACGTACACACGTTCACGATATATTACATATAACGTACACACTATTCACGATATATTACATATAACGTACACACGTTCCCGATATATTACATATAACGTACACACGTTCACGATATATTACATATAACGTACACACGTTCACGATATATTACATATAACGTACACACGTTCACTATATATTACATATAACGTACACACGTTCACTATATATTACATATAACGTACACACGTTCACGATATATTACATATAACGTACACACGTTCACGATATATTACATATAACGTACACGTTCCCGATATACTACATATAACGTACACACGTTCACGATATATTATATATAACGTACACACGTTCACGATATATTATATATACTGTACACACGTTCACGATATATTACATATACCGTACACACGTTCACGATATATTACATATAACGTACACACGTTCACGATATACTACATATAACGTACACACGTTCACGATATACTACATATAACGTAAACACGTTCACGATATGCTACATATAACGTACACACGTTCACGATATTCTACATATAACGTACACACGTTCACGATATGCTACATATAACGTACACACGTTCACGATATTCTACATATAACGTACACACGTTCACGATATCTACATATAACGTACACACGTTCACACGTCAATGATCATTCACGATTTTTTAAAACTTTCAATCATTTATTTCAATGTTCATTCAGATAGAATGTAAATCCTTCATATTGTTTTAATAATAATAATTTGTAAATAATAATAATTATGCTACCATGAGTACCATTCACATCATGCTACCATATACATCATGACCATGCAGTACCATCATAATGCGTACCATTGCACGATGCAGGCTACCATCATGCTACCATGCAGGCTACCATCATGCTACCATGCAGACTAGCCATCATGCTACATGCATGCAGGACTACCATCGATGTACCATAGAACATTTGTACCATAACATCATGCTACCATGCAGGCTACCATCATGCTACATGCAGGTACATCATGCTACCATGCAGGCTACCATCATGCTACCATGCAGGCTACCATCATGCTACCATGCAGGCTACCATCATGCTACCATGCAGGCTACCATCATGCTACCATGCAGGCTACCATCATGCTACCATGCAGGCCACCATCATGCTACCATGCAGGCTACCATCATGCTACCATGCAGGCCACCATCATGCTACCATGCAGGCCCACCATCATGCTGTACCATGCAGGCCACCATCATGCAATCAACCATGCAGGCTACCATCATGCTACCATGCGCCACCATCATGCTACCATGCAGGCCACCATCATGCTACCATGCAGGCCACCATCATGCTACCATGCAGGCCACCATCATGCTACCATGCAGGCCACCATCATGCTACCATGCAGGCCACCATCATGCTACGGACCATGCTGCAGGCTACCATCATGGGTCGTACCATGCAGGCCACCATCATGCTACCATGCAGGCCACCATCATGCTACCATGCAGGCTACCATCATGCTACCATGCCGGCCACCATCATGCTACCATGCAGGCCACCATCATGCTACCATGCCGGCCACCATCATGCTACCATGCCGGCCACCATCATGCTACCATGCAGGCTACCATCATGCTACCATGCAGGCCACCATCATGCTACCATGCAGGCCACCATCATGCTACCATGCAGGCCACCATCATGCTACCATGCTGGCCACCATCATGCTACCATGCAGGCTACCATCATGCTACCATGCAGGCCACCATCATGCTACCATGTTGGCCACCATCATGCTACTATGCAGGCCACCAACATGCTATCATGCAGCCCACCATCATGCTACCATGCAGGCCACCATCATGCTACCATCATGCTATCATGCAGGCCACTATCATGCTACCATGCTGGCCACATTCATGTTACCATGCTGGCCACCATCATGCTACCATGCAGGCCACCAACATGCTATCATGCAGGCCACCATCATGCTACCATGCCGGCCACCATCATGCTACCATGCAGGCCACCATCATGCTACCATCATGCTATCATGCAGGCCACCATCATGCTACCATGCAGGCCACATTCATGATACCATGCTGGCCACCATCATGTTACCATGCAGGCCACCAACATGCTATCATGCAGCCCACCATCATGCTACCATGCTGGCCACCATCATGCTATAATGCAGGCCACCAGCATGCTACCATGCTTGCCACCATCATGCTACTATGCAGGCTACCATCATGTTATCATTCAGGCCACCAACATGCTATAATGCAGGCCACCAACATGCTATCATGCAGGCCACCATCATGCTACCATGCAGGCCACCATCATGCTATCATGCAGGCCACCATCATGCTATCATGCAGGCCACCATCATGCTACCATTCAGGCTACCTTCATGCTATCATGCAGGCCACCATCATGATATGCAGGCCACCAACATGCTATCATGCAGGTCACCAACATGCTACCATGCAGGCCACCATCATGATATGCAGGCCACCAACATGCTATCATGCAGGCCACCAACATGCTATCATGCAGGCCACCATCATGATATGCAGGGCACCAACATGCTACTATGCAGAGCACCAACATGCTACCATGCAGGCCACCATCATGCTACCATGCAGGCCACCATCATGATACCATGCACGCCACCATGCTACCATGCACGCCACCAACATGTTCGCTTACCTACCATGAAACTCAAGCCTGTAATTTTCAATTACACTACAGTTCTACAATCAATGACCACCACAGCACAGTGACCTTAGCGGTGACCCCCCACTGCATAGTGATCCCGAGAGTACAGTGACCCAGCAATAACCAGTCTATGGTATCCTTATTGGTGTGCTGGTCACAGTTCAAGACGTGCAGGTCACATCTCTAAATGTGCAGCTCACACCTCTAGATTTGCGGGTCACACCTCTAGATTTGCAGGTCACATCTTTAGATTTGCAGGTCACATATCTAGATGTGCAGGTCACATCTCTAGATGTGCAAGTCACACCTCTAGATGTGCAGGTCACCTCTAGATGTGTAAGTCTCACCTACACCTCTAGATGTGCAAGTCTCACCTCTAGATGTGCAAGTCTCACCTCTAGATGTGCAAGTCTCACCTCTAGATGTGCAAGTCACACCTCTAGATGTGCAAGTCACACCTCTAGATGTGCAAGTCACACCTCTAGATGTGCAAGTCACACCTCTAGATGTGCACGTCACACCTCTAGATGTGCAAGTCACCTCTAGATGTGCAAGTCACCTCTAGATGTGCGGGTCACACCTCCAGATGTGCAGGTCACACATTAAGATGTGAAGGTGATGTTTACGTCATCTACCGCTGGTGTGTACATTCTGCTGTAGTGGTTGTGATGTTTCTTGCCTCATATTCTACCAGTGTCTACTACCATGTGGTGGATGTATCACTATGTACTTGGGAGAAACTGGTAGATACCTGTTAGAAAAGAGAGACAAGTGCGCTCTTGACGACGTTTCGACTACACAGTGGTAGAAACGTCGTCATGTTATATATCACTGGTGTATACAATATCTTTCTCCATCCTGTGACCTCACCTAGTGACCTTCATCGTATGACCACCTAATGAGCTTTCTTCATCTTATGACTTCACCTAGTCACCTTTCCCTTGTGAGCTCAGTTAGTGACCTGTGTGCCCCTGGTGTTGACAGTTGTGGGCGTGAGTGGACTGGTAGGGGCGTGGGCTGAGCTGCCCTGCCACTTTACACCGCGCACACCACGAGACAAGCCTAAACTCATCCTGTGGTACAAGCAGGGAGTCAGCAGACCTCTCTTCAGGTGAGATACTAGAGAGAGAGAGAGAGAGAGAGAGCTCAGGATTATGAAGGCTGTGAGAACTATCTTCTATCAGTTTAAGTTCTCTCCTGTATTATCTAGGGTAGTTGAGTGAGTGAGAGAGAGATAAGAGATTTTCTTCTAGTATTTAAGAAGTATTATTTAAATTTCCTGTAGTATCCATCAGTAATATTACCAAGTTTAGGTATAGCACTGATTATACTTGGTGGTTGGTGTGTATACTAGCAGGGTTATACTGCCCTCCGTCAGGGCCAGTGTTGTAGACACTGGACCTGACCTGGCGCAACACTGCTCTGACCGGAGGACCAACTGCGACCTCAGATGTGCAACCTGTCATGTTGACGGCCACTGACCATCACACTGAATGATGATTATCATCATCGTGACGATTGCTGTTGTTATTATTATTATTGGTATTATTATTACTTATATTGTTATTATTACTATTATTATTATTTATTATTTTTTATTATTATTATTATTAATTTATGCCCGGCGCTAAACCCATGTTGATCATTCATTGCAAGGAGTGTTGCAGGCTTCATCCTCCGTGCTCGCACCTCTTGACACTTGACTCACGCGGAGGGCAGTAAGGGTGACCCCAAGGTAGTGTTGACTCACGCGGAGGGCGTAAGGGTGACCCCAAGGTAGTGTTGACTCACGCGGAGGGCAGTAAGGTGACCCCAAGGTAGTGTTGACTCACGCGGAGGGCAGTAAGGGTGACCCCAAGGTAGTGTTGACTCACGCGGAGGGCAGTAAGGGTGACCCCAAGGTAGTGTTGACTCACGCGGAGGGCAGTAAGGGTGACCCCAAGGTAGTGTTGACTCACGCGGAGGGCAGTAAGGGTGACCCCAAGGTAGTGTTGACTCACGCGGAGGGCAGTAAGAGTGACCCCAAGGTAGTGTTGACTCACGCGGAGGGCAGTAAAGGTGACCCCAAGGTAGTGTTGACTCACGCGGAGGGCAGTAAGAGTGACCCCTAAGGTAGTGTTGACTCACGCGGAGGGCAGTAAGGGTGACCCCAAGGTAGTGTTGACTCACGCGGAGGGCAGTAAGGGTGACCCCAAGGTAGTGTTGACTCACGCGGAGGGCAGTAAGGGTGACCCCAAGGTAGTGTTGACTCACGCGGAGGGCAGTAAGGTGACCCCAAGGTAGTGTTGACTCACGCGGAGGGCAGTAAGGGTGACCCCAATGTAGTGTTGACTCACGCGGAGGGCAGTAAGGGTGACCCCAAGGTAGTGTTGACTCACGCGGAGGGCAGTAAGAGTGACCCCAAGGTAGTGTTGACTCACGCGGAGGGCAGTAAGAGTGACCCCAAGGTAGTGTTGACTCACGTGGAGGGCAGTAAGAGTGACCCCAAGGTAGTGTTGACTCACGCGGAGGGCAGTAAGGGTGACCCCAAGGTAGTGTTGACTCACGCGGAGGGCAGTAAGGGTGACCCCAAGGTAGTGTTGACTCACGTGGAGGGCAGTAAGAGTGACCCCAAGGTAGTGTTGACTCACGCGGAGGGCAGTAAGGGTGACCCCAAGGTAGTGTTTATGTTAGTGTTTGATTCTTATAGATGCCTTCTTCCTGAACTCTGACCTGTGTTTTTTTCCTTTTTCTGTTCCTGCGGCGTGCGTGCGGCTGCGGCAGTCATGACTCGCGGGAGCCGCAGGTGGAGCCTGACCTGCGGCAGGTGGGTGTTGAGCTGCGGCTGGGAGATGGCTGGGCCAGCCTCGCCTATCAGAACCTCAGTGCCAAGCATGCTGGAGTGTACGAGTGTAGGGTTGACTTCTACACCTCTCCTGCCTACACCAGCCTGGTCAACCTTACTGTAGTTGGTGAGTCCTCTCACTCACTCACTCTCACTCACAATCACTCACTCACTCACTCTCGCTCACTTGCTGGGTAAGATTACTTTCATAGCTTTATTGTGCAGCTTAAACCCATATTGTGGAAGGTAGTCACCCAATGTTCATCCCATAGGAGGCAGTCATCCCATGGGATGTAGTCATCCCATGTTCATCCCATAGGAGGCAGTCATCCCATGTTCATCCCATGGGAGGTAGTCACCCCATGTCTAACCTTTGGGGAGGGTATTTATCCCATGTTCATTCCATGGGGGAAGGTAGTCACCCCATGTCCACCCCATGGGAAGGGAGTAGTAACCCCATACCAAAGCTGTGGCTGGAGGGCAGGTAATCAAAAGCTTACTGAGGTACATAATGGATCCAGAGACGAGACGCACCTCACTATCCTACTGGCTAAGTCGTTTCGTTTTGAATAATGTTTAAAAGATACCGGTTTGTAGAAACAATGTTTCGCTCAGTGTAGAGCTTATAACGGCTTGATAAAGAGCTGCATAGTGCGAAATGTTGACTCAATAAGAGCTGGTTTGGCCATCGTTTCTTGTCGGCAGTGCGCCATTTTACCCTAAATACTGGTGCCTTTTGTCTTTAAGCTGCGTTTAATGGAACATAATTTACTATTATGAGAGATATACAGCCAGGGGATGTGTGGTGATGTGTTGGTGTGCTTGACAGAGCCCGTGAGGAAGGTGGAGATCCTGGCTGCTGGCAAGCAGGGTTCTGGACACCTGGAACCCGTCTACCCAGGGTACACCAGGGTGCTGGGCCCTTACTACCCAGGGCACACCATCAACATCTCCTGCCTCGCTCACCAAGGTGATCCATCAGGTTTTCTCCTGTTTACGTATGGCTAAACCTTCATGTGCTTAAGTATGGATGAGTCTTCTTGTGTTTAAGTATGGCTAAGTCTTTCTGTGTTTGCACATAGCTAAGCCTACCAGGACGTGCTATGTTTCTCTGACATCTATAAATCTCCCTCATTTCCTGAAAGACAGGGAGACATATACACATCTCCCTGTTTTTCTATTTCACTGATGTTTATATATATATATATATATATATATATATATATATATTATATTATATATAATAATATTTTAATGTATATCTCTAAATATCTCTGAATACTGATCCATGTCCCTGATGTATACGTGTGTGTTCCTAACATCTCTGTGTCTCCAGGTTGGCCTCCACCCGTGTTGACGTGGTGGCTAGGAGACAAGATGCTCAAGAGCTCGCGCCAGGAGTCGTTGTCGACGGCGGACGACCTGGGGGTGGTGCAGAACGACCTGGTGATCGAGAACGCCTCGCGCAGCTGGAACGAGAGAACACTCACCTGCACCGCTAACAACACTCACCTGGCCTCACCCGCTGCTGCTTCTGTTGTCATTACCATGTTCTGTGAGTAAGAGAGAGAGAAAGCAAGGTCTGTCACGAATACAAAACACAAGACGATAATTAAACCTCGTTTTTACTTATATGAAAATTAGTTTCGAATTATATAATGGCTTCTGAGCTTATTATGACAACCATAAAAGTGTGCTGGTAGACTCCTCTCTCTCTCTCTCTCTCTCTCTCTCTCTCTCTCTCTCTCTCTCTCTCTCTCCAACCAAGAAATTGCATCAATACTGGGCACAGTCTTCAGCCCTATATTTACTGCTGAACACAACACGAACATTCCCAGGCTGCAACATTTCAGGTAGAACCTGAAGCTGACACACAAGATATTAAGCATATTATCAACCTTGACAAGTTCAAATGTTCACGCAAGGTGAGGTTAAGAAAAGCAGCCAGGTGGACGAACCAGCAGTCAGAATCAAGAGCTTCTAGAGTAGAATTTTCTAGAGTAATATAAAATAACTAGAAGATACTAAAGCGCTAAAAGATTCAAAGCTAGCAAATGTTACTCAAGTATTCCAAGACGGGAGACAGGACCCACACCTCCAACTACCGTCCCATGAGATTGTCGTCGACTGTGGGTCAAGAGATGGAATACATAGGTAGAAGGTCGCTCGCAACTTTTCTAGGAGTTACTGCCTGGAGTCTACCTGGAGGGTATTCCGGGGGTCAACGCTCCCGCGGCCCAGTCCTTGACCAGGCCTCGCGTTGGTTCAGGGCCTGATCAACCAGGCTGTTACTGCTGGCCGCAAGCAAAATTAAAATGAATTGCGACACATAAGAGCATGCCTAAAAATAATGTAGACTTCTTCTATTACACGTATGTAAATCTGTATGGTGATACTAGCACACTGTTGTGTAGTGATACTAGCACTAGCGTGGTGTTGACGTTTCAGTACTGCCATCTAGCGTAGTGTTGTTGATGTTTCAGTGTTGCCATCTAGTGTTGTGGTGGACAACCCAGGTCCTGTGGTGGAGGGACGCCAGGCTCATCTACGCTGCCTTGCTACAGGATCTCAGCCACAACCCAAACTCACCTGGTCTATCAACGGTACTGCTGCCACGCCACACAAGGTAAGCAGCTCTTGTAATTATATTTGTAGATTGTTATCATTATCATTTTTAATAATAATAATAAACTTTATTTCTACAAGTACAACAGGTACAAGATATACAGGCCTGGCTGACATCAATGACATACTACTATATAGAAAGCCGCTTGTTATGCAGAGCATTTCGGACAAATTAGGTCAGTTTTATCCCAGGATGCGACCCATACCAGTCGACTAACTCCCAGGTACCTGTTTTACTTATTTTCTTCTATCTTCTGGTGTATCTTGGACGACTAGATTACTGCTGTAACTCAGTGTTAACATTGACGTAGTGGCGGTGGTGATGTGTGTGCGATGCTGTTGTTAATGGTGCTGGTGATGGTGATTTTGGTGGTGGTGGTAGAGAGGAGAGGTGTGTGTGTGTGGTGTAGCCAAACTCTCTCCCACATCTCACGCTCTCTAAATAAATAATGTCACAGTGGAGGGAGGGGCCAGATGTATCGTGTGGTCTCGCTCTTTGATGAATGTTTAGTAGGTATTGAGTACACACACACTCTCACACACACACACACACACACACACACACACACACACACACACACACACACACACACACACACACCAGTGTGAGTATCATACCGAGCACATCTCCCGAGGCGCACATCAATCAAATAACTGCTGCAGCACATGGGAGCCTGACACACCTAAGAATAGCGTTCGATACCTGAGTAAGGAGTCATTCAAGACTGTACACCGTTTACGTCAGGCCCATATTAAAGTATGTAACACCTGGTCAAGCACGTCAAGAAATTAGAGAAAGTGTAAAGGTTTGCATCATGACTAGTCCCGGAGCTAAGGGGTATATCCTACGAGGTGAGGTAAGGTATATCAACCTGACGACACTGGAGGACAGGAAGGACATACTAACGACATATAAAATGCTGAGAAGAATTGACAAGGTGGATAGAGACAGAATGTTTCAGAGATGGGACACAGCAACAAGGGGTTACAACTGGAAGTTGAATACTCATATGAGTTACAGGAATGTTAGGAAGTATTTCTTCAGTCGTAGAGTTGTCAAGAAGTGAAACAGTCTGGAGAGAGATGTAATGGAGGTAGAATCCATACATAGCTTGAAGAGATACGATAAAGCTCATGGAGCAGGGAGTGGACCTAGTTGGAACCAGCGAAGAGTCGGGGCCAGGAGCTGTGATTACCCCTGCAACCACAAATAGGTGAGTACACACACACACAGTATTCAGAACAAAAGCAACATTAAAAAAACACAAACATGATATATGAAGAGTTCTGGAAAATATACACAAATTGTACCGATCATTTTATTCCGACAGAGAGAGAGAACTGGAGAAGCAATATAGGAAACCTGGTGACTTAGAACTTAAAAAAATCAGTGTGATTGGAACTATAGAATGACACCTTTGATTATTGACCTTTTAGAATGATGGCTTCATTATTGACCTCACAGAATAGTACCTTGATTATTGACCTCATAGTGATGCACTGATTTGTGACCTCGTTTCTCTCCCCTGCAGAGTGTGACTGAGGGTCGTGTGACCTGGTCAACCCTGGTGGTGAACGTGACCCGGGGTCACCACCAAGTTAAGGTGACCTGCACAGCCACCAGCTCTGTCCTGCCAGGTCGGAGCGTCTCCAACTACACCCTCCTCACCGTCTACTGTGAGTACATGCTTCATTTTTGTTTTAGTTAGTGCGTCCATTTCTAGTTGGGAAGTTCTCTGTTTTGGTAACTCGTTTTCTATGTTTGAGACACTCGTTTTCTATTTCGGTCACTCATTTTCTATGTTTAGGACACTCGTTTCCTATAGGATACTCGTTTTCTATGTTTAGAATACTCGTTTTTTGTGTAACTCGTTTTCTATGTTTGGGACACGTTGTTTTCTGTTTAGGATATTCGTTTTGTATTTCGGTCACTCGTTTTCTATTTGGGTCAATCGTTTTCTATGATTGGGCGACTCATTTTGTTTTGGTAACTCGTTTTCTGATTGGGACACTTGTTTTCTATGTTTAGGACACTCGTTTTCTATGGAACACTCGTTATCTGTTTGGAATATTCGTTGTCTGTTTGGAGCACTCGTTTTTTGTTTAGGACGCCTAAATATATATATATATATATATATATATATATATATATATATATATATATATATATATATATATATATATATATATATATATATATATATATATATATATATATATCGTGCCGAATAGGTAAAACTTGCTAGTATTTTGGCTTAAATAGCAACGCACTTCTTGCCGAATAAGACAAGCGAAAATTTGTGTATGTAGTAGTTTCGCAAAAATCATTCTGAACCTAACGAAAAAAAAATATATTTGTGTTTGTTTATTATTAAATTATTGTAAACTTATATAAAATATATTTAGTTGGATTAGGCTAAATTAAATTGCGCTTGTTATAATAAGGTTAGGTAAGTTTTCTAAGGTTCTTTTGGTACAAAATCAATAATTTTTATATTAACATTAAATAAAAAAACATATCTTTAAATGTACAAGAGAAAATTTTACAAAGGACTTAGTTTTAAATGAGTTCTTACCTATTCGGCACGATATATATATATATATATATATATATATATATATATGTAGTTTTTAACTTGCCAATAATTTTTCTGCGTCTGTAACCCCACAGGTTTGAAAGGTAAAGTTCCTAATTTTAATAAGCGCTTCCCGTAGTGGCTACACAAGTGTCAAACTGCATTAGGCTGTTCCAGTGGTATCCGCCTCTATTATCTGGGCCAAATACCGAACCAACATTGAAAACTGTCGCAGTCATTAGCATATCCTGAGTGTCCTGTGTAATTTGGATTGAAACATCAACAAAGACTTTTTTTGTGTGTATTTGTTTCGGGAGGAAGGAGGCCCCGACAAAGCCTAAAAGTTTTTTTTTTCATGTCGAAATGTGGAGGCCTAACAAAATTTGGTTAGCCTAACGAGGTAAATACTATATTTTAACACAAAATTTTCTCTCATTGAAGATATATAAATTCAGTAAATATTATACATATCCGTCTTGTGTATTTCGTATTATTATTATTATTATTTATTAGTATTTTTATTTGTATTAATATTTGTATTAATATTTTTACTAATATTTTTATTAATATTATTTTATTATTATTATTGACAAATAAGCGCTAAGCTTGTATGGGTTTTAGAGTTTTGTTGATATGCTTCTTCCATTGTCATACATTTTCTGGTGCCGTCTGACTGTTGCATGTAAATATATACATTATTGTATATCCTTTCAGTTTCAGATTAATTATGAGATATTGTATAAAAAATGACTGCCTTGACAAATTTGATGAAGTTCTGAAAGATATTTCTAAAATTTAGACTTTCATGTTTGTTATAGAACAAACTATAACATAAATATGGGAAGATGTGTGCTTATAATGTGCTTATTGTATGTAAGAATATTTTATCTATTGTAGTGTGTGTGTAAAAAATAATGATAGATTCACCATTCCATAGTAATTATTATAATTGATCAGATCCACCGTCAGTATGGTTGTCGCTAGGACGCTCACTACAGCCAGAGTCGCTGAAGGAGGGTGACGATGTGTACTTCACTTGTACCGTCTCCGCCAGTCCTCCTGCGTCAACCATTACGTGGTTCCACCAGGCATGTTTTTATTGTTCCACCAGGCATGTTTTTATTGTTCCGCCAGGCATGTTTTTATTGTTCCGCCAGGCATGTTTTTATTGTTCCGCCAGGCATGTTTTTATTTTTCCACCAGGCATGTTTTTATTGTTCCACTAGGCATGTTTTTATTGTTCCACCAGGCATGTTTTTATTCCACCAGGCATGTTTTTATTGTTCCGCCAGGCGTGTTTTTATTGTTCCGCCAGGCGTGTTTTTATTGTTCCACCAGGCATGTTTTTATGGTTTCACTCCTTGTGCTGCATGACCCACACACCGACAGAGGACTGAACCTCCACCACCAGTTCTTGTGCTGCATGACCCACACACCGACAGAGGACTGAACCTCCACCACCAGTCCTTGTGCTGCATGACCCACACACTGACAGAGGACTGAACCTCCACCACCAGTCCTTGTGCTGCATGACCACACACCGACAGAGGACTGAACCTCCACCACCAGTCCTTGTGCTGCATGACACACACACCGACAGAGGACTGAACCTCCACCACCAGTCCTTGTGCTGCATGACCCACACACTGACAGAGGACTGAACCTCCACCACCAGTCCTTGTGCTGCATGACCCACACACCGACAGAGGACTGAACCTCCACCACCAGTCCTTGTGCTGCATGACCCACACACCGACAGAGGACTGAACCTCCACCACCAGTCCTTGTGCTGCATGACCCACACACTGACAGAGGACTGAACCTCCACCACCAGTCCTTGTGCTGCATGACCCACACACCGACAGAGGACTGAACCTCCACCATCAGTTCTTGTGCTGCATGACCCACACACCGACAGAGGACTGAACCTCCACCACCAGTCCTTGTGCTGCATGACCCACACACCGACAGAGGACTGAACCTCCACCACCAGTCCTTGTGCTGCATGACCCACACACCGACAGAGGACTGAACCTCCACCACCAGTCCTTGTGCTGCATGACCCACACACCGACAGAGGACTGAACCTCCACCACCAGTCCTTGTGCTGCATGACCCACACACCGACAGAGGACTGAACCTCCACCACCAGTCCTTGTGCTGCATGACCCACACACTGACAGAGGACTGAACCTCCACCACCAGTCCTTGTGCTGCATGACCCACACACCGACAGAGGACTGAACCTCCACCACCAGTCCTTGTGCTGCATGACCCACACACTGACAGAGGACTGAACCTCCACCACCAGTCCTTGTGCTGCATGACCCACACACCGACAGAGGACTGAACCTCCACCACCAGTCCTTGTGCTGCATGACCCACACACCGACAGAGGACTGAACTTCCACCACCAGTCCTTGTGCTGCATGACCCACACACCGACAGAGGACTGAACCTCCACCACCAGTTCTTGTGCTGCATGACCCACACATTGACAGAGGACTGAACCTCCACCACCAGTCCTTGTGCTGCATGACCCACACACTGACAGAGGACTGAACCTCCACCACCAGTCCTTGTGCTGCATGACCCACACATTGACAGAGGACTGAACCTCCACCACCAGTCCTTGTGCTGCATGACCCACACACCGACAGAGGACTGAACCTCCACCACCAGTCCTTGTGCTGCATGACCCACACATTGACAGAGGACTGAACCTCCACCACCAGTCCTTGTGCTGCATGACCCACACACTGACAGAGGACTGAACCTCCACCACCAGTCCTTGTGCTGCATGACCCACACACTGACAGAGGACTGAACCTCCACCACCAGTCCTTGTGCTGCATGACCCACACACCGACAGAGGACTGAACCTCCACCACCAGTCCTTGTGCTGCATGACCCACACACCGACAGAGGACTGAACCTCCACCACCAGTCCTTGTGCTGCATGACCACACACCGACAGAGGACTGAACCTCCACCACCAGTCCTTGTGCTGCATGACCCACACATTGACAGAGGACTGAACCTCCACCACCAGTCCTTGTGCTGCATGACCCACACACCGACAGAGGACTGAACCTCCACCACCAGTCCTTGTGCTGCATGACCCACACACTGACAGAGGACTGAACCTCCACCACCAGTCCTTGTGCTGCATGACCCACACACCGACGGAGGACTGAACCTCCACCACCAGCTGTAACACAGTGTTAAACTTCATCTCTAACTTCTTGAACAAGCTGTGACACAGTGTTCATCTCTACCTTCTTGAACCAGCTGTGACAGTGCTAAACTAGCTGTTACTTCTCGAACCAGCCGTGACACTGTTAAACCAGCTGTAACTTTTTAAACTTTAGCTGTAACTCTACGTTCATTATGTACCATGTTTCATTATCTTGTCTGGACATCCCCTTTAAGAAAAATTAATTGAGGTTGGTGAAGGGCTTATGATCCGAGGCATTAGAGTTACCCCTCCTGTTTCTCAGACGATGTCTGAATAACTCATCTTTGAGCTTCGACGGGTACGGGTTTAGCACTTCCCTGTATTAGGATAATGGTAACTCATATATTGTATAAATAGCTCAATGCAAACCATCATACTGAAAAATGGTCTGGTGATACCAACAAGATGTGGAAAAAGGCACGTATGTACAGTTCTGAACATTTATAAGATGAAACGTTTCGCCACGAATGGCTTCTTCAGTCCTAAGAAGCCACTTGTGGCGAAACGTTTCCCCTAATAAATGTCCTGAGCTGTAAATAAGTCATTTTCCACAAATCTTCGTAAGTGTTCACTCACATTATACTGCTCAGTTCTGGTTTCCATATTACAGAATGTATATAAATGCTCAGGAAAAATATACAGAGGATAACGAGGTTTATTCCATCTATTAGAAACCTTTCCCAAGAAGATTGGTTGAAGGCACTGAATTTGTTCTCTTTGGAAAGACGTAGAATTAAGGGAGACAAAACTTAAGTATATAAATGGATTCAAGTTGAAAAAACTTAGATTTAGAAAAAATGTTGGGAAGTACTTGTTTAACAATCAAGTTGTAGATGAGTTGAACAAAGTCACAGGTAGCGTCATTGAGGCGAGAACTTCTGGTAACTTTAAATAAAGACTGGATGGGTGGGTGTGTTTAGGTATGAGTGGGACTTTTAGGTAGAATTACCGACAATCTGTTAGATAAAAGGACACAAGTACAACTAATGCCACAATAAAATGTCGCATTAGCTGCACTTGTGTCCTTTTACCTAACATTAGATAACTGTGTCCCCCAGGGCCGTGTGATGGTGCAGAACGTGAGTGGAGGTGTTGTGATGAGTGGAGACTCACTGGTGTTACAGGGAGTCACCAGACAACAAGCTGGTCACTATCGTTGTGGCGCAGCCAACCCTCTCGCCAGGGTGGTCAGCGCTCCGGCCCTGCTCAGGATCAAATGTAAAAATTATAACAAACTTTCTTGTCAGATAATGCTACTGAAATATTTGTTATAATAGCGGTTCGGATTTATTTTTAGTTATATGAATAATAATAATTTTTTTTTTTTGCAACTTGTCATATAACTGATTATTTTTTGTAATAACGCTATTAAACACATTTAGTAATACTGACTGTAGTAAAATATTTAAGGAATTCTTACATTTCAGTTGCATTAGCCAAAAAAAAAGTAGGCTTTGGATATCAGATATAAACACAAGTCCACCTTACCTATCCTAGTAAATAATAATGTTCATTTTTTTGTCTGTCATTTTCTTCGTAACAATTTTACCTTTTGGATTAAAATCATTATTATTTTTTGGGGAGTCAGAATAAAAGAGCTGCAGACTGATTTAATACATAATATTATGTGCCCATAATAAAATTCGATCTCTTACCCGCTTCAAATTACAGTAAGCTTTACGCGTTTCTTTGATCACTCCTAAATGATCCATTACACGTGCTTTATACATATTTCTCAGCAAAAATAATATTAAACCTTCCTGTAATCTAGGTAAGATATTACGATCATATTCTGTAATCTCAGTAAGGTATTGAGATCATATTCTGTAATGTCTTGTTGTGTTCTGGGTAAGTACAAGTGTCAACATTACACTAACTTGGTATGTAACAGAAAGGAAGATTGGCAGCCAGGCTTGTACTTATGTGCCTCTAACCTCTGACCTTTGCTTTATATTTTTTGATAAAAATTTATAGATGTTATTTTATAACTAGCGAGAGACCTGACTTGGCCCGGGTAAACGCTAGTATGTCATAATAATAATAAATAATAATAATAATAATAATAATAATTAATAATAACAATAACACTTATCAACATCAGCCAATTTTTCACTAACATATAATAGCAATTGATAAAAAAGGTCACTTAAATAATATAAATTAATATAATATAAAAATATGGACTAAAGGTATAATAAACAACTGTCAATGAATAAATAGTATTCTGTTTATTTGTTGACTTGTTTATTACAATTTGAGTCCATAGATGATGTGTCCCCGAGAGGGGGGAGGGATAAGAATAGATCTACTTCTAAAGCTCCTGGGCCGAGGGAAGGAGTTCAGTTGGGTCCCAGTTGGTAGCTTCTGACAGAATATAATACAGTATTAGTTCGAATCCTTCCTGTTAAGAGTCCTGAACATCTGGGTCAGTAGAACGACGGACTGTCAATCTGTTTATTCATAGAAAATATATTTATTATGTGGTAGCGTGAGTGACGCTCACTATCCTGTCAATTTGAAATCAGTGTAGGAAGCCGTTTAGATCGTTAACATAACCAGAATGACCTTTATTAATTGACCTCAAACATCGGAACAAACTTTTTTTTATATATAGTTTTTGGATCTTTGTTTTTAGGGAAGGTGTAGGGCAAAATTTCTCATTGATCACTGTTCGTGATGCAGACTTCAGAGCTTCGTGTTGTGTTGGATACACTTCATATATGTAGGTTTATCGTACGTACTGTTTTGACCGGGATTGTTCCGGTTTGAAAATCCTCTCCCGAAGTCCCGGTCAGTTTGTCATTTTGTCCTGGGTGGAAACGAAAAAAATAGAGAAATACGGCACGTTGTTTCGCACTCGACAGATAAACCCGAATGTCTGACATCACTCACCACATACTTCATCTACGACAAGCCCATCAACATCACTTGTACAGTGACCTCACATCCGCCCGTCAGCTGCATCCACTGGCAGTGGAAGAACAATGACGAGGTGAGCAGCAGCGCCCCCACCAGCGTCAAGAACGAGGTGTCTTGGGCAGTACTGACGGTGAGACCGTACCCAGGAGGCGAGGACAGGACTCTGTCTTGCTGGGGCGTCAACGATATGGGCACGCAAGTGCAACCCTGCAAGCTGGCTATCAAGGGTGGGTATTGGCGCCTCATTGTTGCATAGTGATCAATAACGATGCTACAACCTCTTATTCTTGTGCACATAAAACCTTATTTTCTCAGTTCTATTGTTTTGAAAATCTAGGAAAAAAAAACTTATGTGCTATACTTGTGGTTATAAGAACTTTTTTTCAGTTTAAGTTCTTAGTAAATAAAGCAAATTCATAAAAAAATTATTATATTTGCATTTACCATGAAATAAAGAAATATGCATACTTAAAGTATATTGTTTTAGAGCCATTTATTGAGGGTTCCATGTCTGTTATATTAAATGTCACTTGACGGAGGGTACCTTGACGCCACTTAAGGGCACTTGATTAATGGAACTGGAGTTATCTTCCCTTTGCTTGAATAACATCTGATTGCTTCTCACTCCCTCCGGCACTTTATGACTCCTACTGGGTCGGTGCTTTTTCCCATATATTTAATAATAATAATGTATTGTCCACATGTTTTTCGGAGATTCGAACTGGGATCTGTCGAGTGACAGTCCACCGAGGTACCGCCCTCACTTAATAGACTCCAGTTAGAATCCCCGAAAAACTTGTGGATTGTTACCAGCGTTAAGGTTTTAGAATTCATAATATATTGTGTTACGATCAACAAAGTTGTTAGTACTTCCAGTCATCATGAATGTAATACTGTGTTGTATTTATGATCAACAGAGTTGTTGGTACCCCTAGTCATTATGAATGTAATACTGTATTGTATTTATGATCAACGGCGTTGTTAGTACCTCCAGTCATCATGAATGTAATACTGTGTTGTATTTATGATCAACAGAGTTGTTGGTGCCCCAGTCATCGTGTCGTGTGGCCAATATCACCAGCACTTCCCTCAGCCTGGCCTGCCACACCCCGCACCTCGACCCCCACACAACCACACTCTACACTGCTGAGGTAATACGTCATGGTGTGGCAATACCTCAGTATTGCAGTTGCAACAGAAATTGCAAACTATGTTTCGACAACATTTGCAGTTGCTGATCTAGTCTTTATCAGCTGCAACTGCCGGGGTAACTCGGAGAGAGAGAGAGAGAGAGAGAGAGAGAGAGAGAGAGAGAGAGAGAGATACACACACAGACATAACATATATGTATTGTGAGATATGCTGCAATACTACATTGGAAATTCCTTCCTTGAAAACTTATGTTATCAAAAATGTATAAAAATTGTAGAATATTCAAGATTTTTTTTTTTTTGCTGACGTTGACCTTAGCTCTGAAACCCATGAAAAATATTAGTTCCCTTTGTCATATATTTACTCAGATATTAAGTCATTATTTTAATTATTTAATGACCAAACGAGCAAAGTTGCTAAGGAAATAATTTGAGTTCCTTGGTGCTGCTGATTGTTGATCCAATAACATCAGTGATGAGTGACAAACACCTTCCTAGGGTCCACACACACATACACACACACACACACACTCACTTTTTTAGTTGATGTAGAACTGTAGGTTATGGTGTATGAGCCTCTCTACAGATGTAGAAGTGTTTTATTAAAGAGTTCAACAATAATGTTCTTGTATGGCAAGATTTGTCAAACAAATATTGTGGAAATAATATATACGCACACATTGCTTCTCTCTAAATAGAGCTTGATGACGTCATTAATATTGACGTGATAAAGCTGTACTTAAACCCTGATCACGTCATTAATATTGACTTGATAAAGCTGTACTTAAAACCTGATCACGTTATTAATATTGACTTTATAAAGCTCTACTTAGAGCTTAATCACGTCATAAATATTAACTTGATAAAGCTCTACATTAAAACCTGATCATGTCATTAATATTAACTTGATAAAGCTCTACTTTGGGATTGATCACGTCATTATTATTGCCTTAATATAGCTCTACCTAGAACCAGATATCGTCTGTAAATAAAGATTTGCCCAATACAGATTCCATTTTATATTAATATTGACGTGTACTCTGTGTACTACCATTACATCACCAGCGTCCTCCTGCAGGTGTACTTCGACAACCGGACACTCTTCGCCAACGTCACGTCTAACAGACCCAACTTCAACGTAAGTCGCCTGGACGCAGGTACCAGCTACCAGATCAAGGTGTATGTCACCCACGGTCCCGTTACCTCTCAACCAGTCCTGGTGTCTGCCTACACCTCCAGATCCTCCTTGACCCCTGCAGGTGAGTCCTGATTTTAAAACTTTAGTCCAGCTGGAGTCTTTGATACCTCGATGTATATCCAAGTCTCAAACGTGTAAGGCTCTAGTCTGTCCTGAGTCCACAGTGTTATTGATATTAAGGGCTACTACAGCTCTTGAGTTGAGAAATCGTGACACGATTGCAAACAAACCACGGTACGGGTGGGGATTGAACTCGCGGTGAGTTAGTCGTAAAGCTCCAGACTGACGCTTAGCTACTGGGCCAGCTGGCTACAATAAGATTCATCCAACTAGGTATATTTATATTCTAGCTCTAGTCCCAGGAAGCCGTCATCATGACTCACGGCCATGCTGGCGGGAGATTCATCTGTAAAACTTGCATTTGTGGTCACAGTGGTGGCCCATACTAACCTTCCTATAGTGTATAAAAATACCTAGTTTGATGAATTTTATTGTAGCCAGCTGGCCCAGTGGCTAACGCGGGAAGCGCTAAACATGTAGGGGCCATGCAGCACCTAGGAAATGGGGTAATAAAACAAGATGTGCACTGTATGTTGGATCAAGTGCCATTCACGGGGATCAAGGAAACTCTGGAAGGAAGAAAACAAATGTGATTGTTGCTTTATAAGGCTTCCGCGACATATGCCGCATGAGCCCTGATCCCAAAAGTCTGGTGAAGATTTGCCCAAATTTGAGCGTGTAATGGAGAGAAAACAAGTTTCCTCCAAAAAGAAACAGAAACATAATGTCCCTTAAGTATATCTCGGCAGAGCCGGACACCCACACCTCTTCTCACTAAATGGTTATAACTATGACCATAATTTTTGAAGGGGTGGAGCGGTACGCCAGCGGAAGGCCTCGGTCAGATGACCATAAGCTCCAACGGGGGGTTCATCATCTGACTAAGACCCGCGTCAGGAAACTTTTGTGCTGTTTCCTGACGAACCTTACCTAACCTAACCCACACCCCACCACCAGTCAACAACGACAGCCTTTCCTCAAGTCTACAAGAGTTGACACAATAAGTTGAGTGCCTCACGCTCTCTTTATCCACTGTTACATTCACGAATGCGCTGAATCCTATGTGTAGACCGTCAATTAGATTCATTCTTCATAACTGGCAAATACTAAATACAGCAATAAAAATGTAACCACTGTTATTATTCAACTTTATTCTAGATCTATAGTGTATAACAGTATAAACTTGTTTGATAACTTTGTCCTATATTTTACTGTTCATTCCACTTAATAATAATATCTTTATTTCTACAAGCACATGACATACTACTATATAGAAAGCCGCTTGTTATGCAGAGCATTTTGGGCAAATTAGGTCAGTTTTGTCCCAGGATGCGACCCATACCAGTCGACTAACACCCAGGTACCTATTTTACTGATGGGTGAACATAGACAACCGGTGTAAAGAAACACCCCCAATGTTTCTACCCTCGCTGGGAATCGAACCCAGACCCTCGCCGTGTGAAGCGAGAGCACTAGCCACCAGGCCACGGAGCACCGTAATATGTTTCAGATTCATGTTAAGAAACTGTACATACATTCCTATGACCTCTACGAGGGTAGAGCTTCTTAGTAAATATGATTTAATATATTTGCTAAACCTCTTGTATAGCAATAATTCTGACCTAATAGATACGCGCATTATGGACTCCATCATTTCAGTTTTCGTTATTTCTACCACTAATTTGAAAATGTTTTTGTAGAATACAATTTTTTTTTTTAAATATTTTTTTTTTATATTTTAGATGAAGATAAGGTGGTTGAGGGCGGTGTTGTAGGCGGCGTGGTGGGTGGTGTGGTGGTGACAGCGGTGGTGGTGGGCGGTGGTGTGTGGGTCAGACTCTACTGGGCTAAGAAGATCACCGCCAGAAGGAATAAGTCTCTACGTCTTGCTTCCGCTGACGACACCAGACCCATGTTGAATATCGGTGAGTTTCCACTCTTGTTGGAAGGGTCTGACACCCACTGTGTATTAGTCTCTTGCAAAGATGTGTGTACCTGGAATTTTATTGTTCATAATTGTTCTTTCCTGATGCTGAATCACTGAGGAGTCTAGCTGGATAAACAAAAACAAATGCAGTATAATGCGATCCTTTATTGACTACGTTTTGCCCACACAGAGAGCTTTATCAAGTCACAAACAGATCTACCTGGGTAAAGAGTAGTTGAGTATGTATAGTGTGGAGTCGGGTGCACGGGACGTGCACGTTTCTCACAAATACAACCTACCAACATTCTCCACCTGACTCCACACTATATATATACTCGTGTACTCTTTACCCAGGTAGATCTGTTTGTGACTTGATAAAGCCCACTGTGTGGGCGAAACGTTGTCAATAAAGCTTTGCATTATACTGTATTTGTGTTTATTTTTCCACCGTGTCGGTATTTTATACCATTTATCTCCAGTGTTACCCTTAAGGAATAAGACAAAACCAACACAGTTGCCAAGGTAACAGTTGCTGATCATTCATTAATTCTAAAATACGTGCAAGTAAACATGACTACTGAGTATTTTAATCAAATTTATTGCTAACAACATGTTGATATTGAAGCTAGTAAAATGATTCCATTTAAATTCAACAATTGCCTCCGGTTATTATCTTTGGCAAACCAGAAAAGGCGTCTTTCATTACTTCCTCCTGTCTACTGTCTACAGCACGAAACGTAGTTCATGAGACAATGTATTGCCCCAAAGTGAAGGACAAAGTCCTCAATGATAAGCTCTGGGTAATCCCACTATACATTGAGACCCATACGATAGTTTTAGATTCTGCAAATAGTTTTTATTTGGCCAGCTTTCCTTGTCAGTGTTTTGTCTTCCATCATCATAGCTGTTTTTGTGGATGGCTTTAGTTCTTGTGCCATCATGCGGATAATCTTCGTGTTGAAACACTTAACTTTGGTGTAGACGGCTTTGTGGCAACACTATTCAAGAAGTGAGAATAAGTAGATTTTGATCTTTCCACACGGATTCGTTACTGTGCTAAAACTTTACAGGAGGAACATTTTTTTTCACGAAGTTTTCTGGCATTTCGTGATATTCTGGAATATGATGGTATTTCGTGATATTCTGGAATATGATGGTATTTCGTGATATTCTGGAATATGATGGTATGATGCCGGAATACTAGCATTCTCCTTCTTGAGTCTTAAGTGTAGCAGTGTGTTGATTGTCATCAGTGTCATTGATGGTTAGTGACTACCAAATCTTTACACTCTGGCAGGATTTTGTTTACAGTCATTCTTGACTGTGAGATCATCATCGCTATCTTCAAGAAGTCTGACAACACTAGTCACTGTGTCAAGGAAAGATCGGATGGGCCTACACCAGAGAAATATAAATTTATCATGGAATTGTTTCTCGGATTTTATGAGGCATTTTTTTGCGACATTTTTTACCACCATGTGATGAATAATATTAATGCACCTCACTTGAAGTCTAATTTTTTTATCAATCACTCCAGATGTCTTTAAAAACTTATTGAATGCTGAATCATTGATATACTTGGCGTTACCTCCATTAAGGGGCACCTAACCTCCCCCGTCTTCTAATAACGTGTCTATTTTTCCACTATAATCTACCTTGTCCATAATTACTATCGCATTTGTAGAGGTGTGAGCGAAGCTCAGACCTCTACAACAACAATTGTCCTCAAAGATTTGTTAAGTTATACCATGAATTAAGGAAAGATCCTGGACTTCACCTTACGAAACGGATAAAACAAATGCGATAGTAATTATGGACAAGGTAGATTATAGTGGAAAAATAAACACGTTATTAGAAGACGGGGGAACTTATGTGCCCATTAACTTGTTTATTCTTGCGGCCACGACAGTCATGGTAACGGGTAACTGTTGTATACACATCACAGATAACACTTTGCAGTCTTACCTCAACTTGGTTAAACTTTATTAATCGAGTCTTTGAAGGACAACGTTGGTGGGTTGGCACTTCTATATAGACATGTTGTTTGTCACATGGAATTCGAGTGAGCAAATTTCTTCATAGAATGGACAATTTATAGTGGTGAAAGGTCACCTTGATTTTTTTTTACTCGTCGGGTCTGGTGCTGTATATTTGTTTTGATGTTCATGAACAGCTTTTGCGGCATTTGATGGCAAAGATTACATTTTCATCCAAGTGTTTTTGTAGTTTCAGGTGAATGTTATTTCCTGGGTATTGAGTGGCAGCAATAATGAACGTGATGTCAGATGATCCAGATGCAGGCAGATTTTCTGATATATTACTACACTCGAAGAAGCTCACTCAACTCATTCGATTTTTTGCTAAAAACAACAGATAACTGACGTCATTATTTTCTAAGGAAAATAAAAATAATTTGAAATGCTTTATATCTACATCTGCTTAATTTATGAAGAGACTTATTATATATTAATATTCATATATTTATTAAAATAAAGTACCAAGATTTAAAACCAAACATGTCATCTCACTTCCTGGATAATAAGCGGACTTAAACCAGTAGCCATCTTGCATTCTCATGTATTGACTCGTCCTGTCATGAGCATAAAATATTATCTCTTTGACCTGAAAAATAAAAATACAAAATGAATTAAAATCGTCAACATTCGTGCTGTTATGTATTGACATTCACAAATGATATGAGCGCCTTGGCAGCCATCTTGGATTTTTCAAGTTCATTTCATATGACCCTAATGCGTTTAGCTCTTAGTTATGATAATAATAATAATAATAATAATAATCAAATTCCTCAAGAAAGAGAGAGCGACAGCCAGTGAATAATCGTCACAGAAACTTAAACTGAATTTTTTATGAAACCTTTGGTGCACCACTGAATTTCAGGTTCAGCATAAAATGGGGTTTGGTAATCAGACTGTAAACAAAGACATAAGTATGCAGACCTTTTTGCACAGTGTTTAGTTGTAGGTAGAGTTTTTTCACGTCATAACCTGGATGAAAAAACTGAGCGAATGTTGTATCAAGTTTTTTTTATACCTTCTTGTGTGTTGAGTGTTATGTGTCAGTACACTTGTGATCACTACACCTTATCATTACACCTGTTAGTGTACACACACAGCTGCCACAAATATTGAAGTATGAGTAACTCTCACAGTATTTTTTATATGTTGAAACTATATTAAATTGTGAAAAATTGCTATTAGAATATAGAATAAAAGGTCGTTGCTTTGCCCGACAGGAGCATCTTGTGAGAGGTCGACCAGGAGAGCACCGCCCTCACGAGACTTCTACAACAATGGTGAAACTCATGTTACTCTTATTTATATTAGAACTTTATTGATTTAGTCTCATCTGTTCCATTATTACGAAGTCAGGTGTAGTCTTGTGTGGCCTGTACACCTGCTCGTAGCACGGTAAGCAAGGTAGGAATGAGGAACGAGCAAACGTCAGCAGTGAATAAATACTTATATATATATATACATATATATATATATATATACACTTCAAAACAGCATGCAAGTATTAGTACAATATATGTACATTAAGTACAAAGCAAGTTTGCAAGCAAGAGACAGTGAGATCTGTGAGCTACCAGACCTGAGGTAAGTAGCCAGTGTTGCTTCATGAGTCTTCAACATTGTTTCACAACCTAAGCGAGCTTCCTTGTGATTGGCTGGGTTAAACTAGGGTGCTAGTATAACAAGGGGGGCCCATTTGTTATACTCCTAGCAGTTAGTTCGCTGCTAAGAGTATAAAGCATGCCTATATGGGTGTGTGATATAAGCCGAATAAAATATAATATACTCTTAGCATGCCATATATATCAAAGGGAGTTCCTTGATGACGGTAAAAGTCTCTTGATAAAAGGAATTTCATCATTATCTCCCCTGGATCAAATCTGATTACCTCAAATTACCCAAGCGTTGTAGGACTTGTACTGGTTTGGCGCTTCTCCAAAATAATATTAACATGTCAGATACTAGGGAATGATCTGATATTTACATCTTCAGTTCTTAGTTATTATTATTCATTTGGAAGAACTAAACTCGTAGGAGTCATACAGTGTCTAGAGAATGTGGATTAATGAGGTGTTTGATCTAAACGGAATGGCTCCAATTCTTGAGATCAAGAACGTTTCAGTAAGATCAAGGTTTCCGTCTCTACTTGACAGGTGTGATGGTAGTATGACAGTAGTAGCAAGATTCATAGTTTCTCAGTCGATCATTTAGGGAGCCTAGTGACGTGGAGAGTCAGGTGGAAAATGTTGCGAAGCTTGGATGTGAGAAGGAAGGACCTGCACAACATTCTCCATCTGACTCTTCATGTCACTATGCTCCCTGTATATACTCTTCTCTCTGCTCGGGTAGAGATGAAATCTTAATGGTTATTATATTATAATCTTAATTTTTAAAGGAGTGAACCGGCAAGCCAGCTGAAGGCCTCGGCCAGATGACCGAAAGCTCCAGCTGCGGGTCATCATATGACTAAGACCCGCGTCAGGAAATACTTGTCCTGCTTCCTGACAAACCTTAAATAACCTGCTCAGGTATATCTGTTTGCGACTTGATAAAGCCCACTGTGTGGGCGAAACGTAGTCAATAAAGGATCCCATTATACTGCCTTTGTGTCCATTTTTCCATCATGTTGGTATTTTATACCATTTATCTCTACTGACTAGTGTTGTCCCAGTCACGGTATTACACCTGTTCAAGGTAGCGTTGTGTTGCAGAAGAGACGATGTACCAGGCCGTGCCTGGGGAGTGTGAGGACGCGGGCAGCCTCATGCCTTCTGACGAAGACCCTGACGATGAAGAAGAAATCACAAAGTCCTCGTACCCTCACGCCCGAGGAGGTGGTGGCGGCGGCGGCGGTGAGGCCGACGGCATAGCTACCGTAGAGGAGATCTTCAAGGTGGTGGTCAACCCACATCGTCAGAGTGCTACAATAGTGGGTACTCGTATCTTTCTTAACACTCATTCTTTCACTCTATGATCACCTCTTTATATATACGTATATCACTGGACGTATATCCTTTGTTTACTTTCCTGTTTATCCATGCGGTATAAATGTAAGTGTTAACTGTCAGTTATTTGTTCTAATCATAATTTTCCAAATTGTTAAATAGATTTCATTCTCGCAGCCAGTTGGGCTGAGGGAAGACTGTCTTTATTTCTTAGAACATTAACATGTGTGAAATTACGTACCTATTTCTGATTTCTAATTGTGTGTGTGTGCGCTTTATATACTACTGTATAATATAACTTATTAACACATTTTAGGGTACCAGAATAATACTGTTATTGACAGAAAAAGCTGGAGTGTGGAGAGTGTCCATCGTCAGAGAAGACTGAAGCAGCAGCCAAGGAGGCTGATAACTATCTGGGAGAGTGGCTGCAACTCTTCCCTAAGGAGAGTGAGGACAAGCTGGCCAGGAAACTGCAACACGTCTCCAAGAAGGACGATGAGTACATCGGTGAGTGGCTGCAACACCTCCCACAAGATGCCCACGACTACCCTGGTGGCTGGGTCATCAACTCTTCTCGCCAGGATGACAACTTCCCCGCCGCCAACCTTCATCTGTTTCCCAAGACAGTGGAAGAACCCCCAGGTGGGTGGATGAAGAAGTCCCCGAAGGAGGAGCAGAATCTTGTGTCTGAGAAGCAAATGTTGCATACTAGTGTAAGTGAGAGTGGTGGAGGGTGGCAGGAGCGTTCCCCTCAAGGCGCTGAGGGTTATCCTGCTGGCGCGCTCAAACGCCCTCAGAAATTAGCAGAAAGTTACGAGGACTGGAGACTCAAGTACGCCCCCGACCATGCAGAACGCTTTAAGTTTAACACATTGCAAAGTTCCTTCAGATCAGTTGAGAACCAGAGGAGTGATTCACCGCCGAGGCTACACAGAGATTCTACACACCACCGGGGGTGGACACTGCCGCGTCCCCCAAAATCTGGAGACAATTTTCTCTTCCACGCTGCCCAGAGTGCAGCCAGTGCGAGAGAGAGCTACCCTGGTAGACTGCTCCATCATAATACCGAGGCTCGACGAGATCCTATACGTAGGAGGTCGAGGGTTACCTCGTCAGGTAGAGATGAAGGTGTTACCCTGAGGAGGATGCGCAGGAGGTCTGGGCACGAAGTGGATCTAGAGAGTGATGAACTCCCTTGTTCCGTCCACCAGCTACTGTTCGCTGAGGAGACTATTCTCTGATACACTTCTTGGTGAGCCACTTGTCACTGTACACTCTATACAGGTCGACACTCATCACTGTACACTCCACACAGGTCGACACTCATCACTGTACACTGCACACAGGTCGACACTCATCACTGTACACTCCACACAGGTAGACACTCATCACTGTACACTTCACACAGGTCGACACTCATCACTGTACACTCCACACAGGTAGACATTCATCACTGTACACTCCACACAGGTAGACACTCATCACTGTACACTCCACACAGGTAGACACTCATCACTGTACACTGCACACAGGTAGAGATTCATCGCTGTACACTCCACTCAGGTAGAATAAATATTCAAACTGAGATTTCACACTTTGGTTACGTGGGATCGAATCCGAGTTATCCAGGTGACATTTACACACCTGTACCACTATGCTACCATGGTACATTCCCACCCCTGTGCCACTATGCTACCATGGTACATTCCCATCCCTGTGCCACTATGCTGCCATGGTACATTCCCACCCCTGTGCCACTATGCTACCATGGTACATTCCCACCCCTGTGCCACTATGCTACCATGGTACATTCCCACCCCTGTGCCACTATGCTACCATGGTACATTCCCACCCCTGTACCACTATGCTACCATGGTACATTCCCACCCCTGTGCCACTATGCTACCATGGTACATTCCACCCCTGTGCCACTATGCTACCATGGTACATTCCCACCCCTGTACCACTATGCTACCATGGTACATTCCCACCCCTGTACCACTATGCTACCATGGTACATTCCCACCCCTGTGCCACTATGCTACCATGGTACATTCCCACCCCTGTGCCACTATGCTACCATGGTACATTCCCACCCCTGTACCACTATGGTACATTCACATACCTGTACCACAGTGTTATAAGAGCATTGAGAAGATAGATGAAGCAAAACATCAGCAGGTTATATATGTCATTAGTGAGATGATGGAGGAGGCGCGGGCGTCACCAGACTCCAGTCCATGAGGCCCTTTACATACAATTTGAATAAATATCTCTGAAACCTTGATTTAGTCCATAAAGATCTTTAAAAAATAGCCTCAGCTTTTGTTTTATAATTCAGTCTCAGGTTAAGGCTTCATTTTTTCCTGTATCAAAAACAAGTTATACTAAAAGTAGGACAATTTAAATCTGATACACAAATAACCAGCACATGGGAGAGAGAAGCTTACCACGAGGTGTCGGTCCGATCTGGACCATTTACAAAGTCACAGTGTGACTGTAAATGGTTCAAGTCGGACCGAAACGTCGCCTTAACTTCTCCGTGTGGGTTATTTGTGTAATGTTCCAGTCAGGCTATTGTGCCTTTTTGTTCTTCAAATCTGATACATATCTTCGAGGAGAATGTCTTAATGCCGGTGAAGGGTTCTTGATGCAATAAATTCCAGCTATTCTTTTCTTCGTTGCATCAGACCTGATTACTTGCCATTCCTCAAGTGGTTGTATAACTGGTACAGTGTAGTGCTTCCGTAATAACAATAATAATAAGAAGAATAAGAATAAAAATAATAATCTGTATTTCCGTCCACAGACCTGAAGAAGGACGTCCTCTGCAGCAGACGTCCCCATACGATAAAATTGCCTTTATTCTAAGAATATTTTTAATAAAAAAATATGAACGCATTTAATTCTTAACCTTCAACGTGAAAAAGAATTCCTATATGACAAAGAAAAGTATGTATTTATAAAATACAAGTTGGCCAACCTGTTAGTTACTCTTCATGGGAAGTTCCGGTGAAGGACTCTTCACTGAAACATTTAAAACTACCCTCCTGTTCCTGGGATCAAATCCGATTAGGTCCCGCCCCTGGGTTCAGCCTAACCCCTACGGTTTTAGCACTTCCCATGGATGTAATACTTTCGGGAGATAGAGAAACTGCAGAGTCTGGTATAGAGAAGAGAAAGTGCAGAGGCTGGTATAGAGAAGAGAAAGTGCAGAGGCTGGTATAGAGAAGAGAAAGTGCAGAGGCTGGTATAGAGAAGAGAAAGTGCAGAGGCTGGTATAGAGAAGAGAAAGTGCAGAGGCTGGTATAAGAAGAAAGCGAGGCTGGTATGAGGAAGTAGAGAGGCTGGTATAGAGAGAGAAAGTGCAGAGGCTGGTATAGAGAAGAGAAAGTGCAGAGGCTGGTATAGAGAAGAGAAAGTGCAGAGGCTGGTATAGAGAAGAGAAAGTGCAGAGGCTGGTATAGAGAAGAGAAAGTGCAGAGGCTGGTATAGAGAAGAGAAACTGCAGAGGCTGGTATAGAGAAGAGAAACTGCAGAGGCTGGTATAGAGAAGAGAAACTGCAGAGGCTGGTATAGAGAAGAGAAACTGCAGAGGCTGGGTATAGAGAAGAGAAACTGCAGAGGCTGGTATAGAGAAGAGAAACTGCAGAGGCTGGTATAGAGAAGAGAAACTGCAGAGGCTGGTATAGAGAAGAGAAACTGCAGAGGCTGGTATAGAGAAGAGAAACTGCAGAGGCTGGTATAGAGAAGAGAAACTGCAGAGGCTGGTATAGAGAAGAGAAACTGCAGAGGCTGGTATAGAGAAGAGAAACTGCAGAGGCTGGTATAGAGAAGAGAAACTGCAGAGGCTGGTATAGAGAAGAGAAACTGCAGAGGCTGGTATAGAGAAGAGAAACTGCAGAGGCTGGTATAGAGAAGAGAAACTGCAGAGGCTGGTATAGAGAAGAGAAACTGCAGAGGCTGGTATAGAGAAGAGAAACTGCAGAGGCTGGTATAGAGAAGAGAAACTGCAGAGGCTGGTATAGAGAAGAGAAACTGCAGAGGCTGGTATAGAGAAGAGAAACTGCAGAGGCTGGTATAGAGAGAGAAACTGCAGAGGCTGGTATAGAAGAAAGGAAGAAGAGACTGCAGAGGCTGGTATAGAGAAGAGAAACTGCAGAGGCTGGTATAGAGAAGAGAAACTGCAGAGGCTGGTATAGAGAAGAGAAACTGCAGAGGCTGGTATAGAAGAGAAACTCAGAGGCTGGTATAGAAGAAACTGCAGAGGCTGGTATAGAGAAGAGAAACTGCAGAGGCTGGTATAGAGAAGAGAAACTGCAGAGGCTGGTATAGAGAAGAGAAACTGCAGAGGCTGGTATGAGAAACTAGAGCTGTAAGAGAAACTGCAGAGGCTGGTATAGAGAAGAGAAACTGCAGAGGCTGGTATAGAGAAGAGAAACTGCAGAGGCTGGTATAGAGAAGAGAAACTGCAGAGGCTGGTATAGAGAAGAGAAACTGCAGAGGCTGGTATAGAGAAGAGAAACTGCAGAGGCTGGTATAGAGAAGAGAAACTGCAGAGGCTGGTATAGAGAAGAGAAACTGCAGAGGCTGGTATAGAGAAGAGAAACTGCAGAGGCTGGTATAGAGAAGAGAAACTGCAGAGGCTGGTATAGAGAGAGAGAAACTGCAGAGGCTGGTATAGAGAAGAGAAACTGCAGAGGCTGGTATAGAGAAGAGAAACTGCAGAGGCTGGTATAGAGAAGAGAAACTGCAGAGGCTGGTATAGAGAAGAGAAACTGCAGAGGCTGGTATAGAGAAGAGAAACTGCAGAGGCTGGTATAGAGAAGAGAAACTGCAGAGGCTGGTATAGAGAAGAGAAACTGCAGAGGCTGGTATAGAGAAGAGAAACTGCAGAGGCTGGTATAGAGAAGAGAAACTGCAGAGGCTGGTATAGAGAAGAGAAACTGCAGAGGCTGGTATAGAGAAGAGAAACTGCAGAGGCTGGTATAGAGAAGAGAAACTGCAGAGGCTGGTATAGAGAAGAGAAACTGCAGAGGCTGGTATGAGAAGAGAAACTGCAGAGGCTGGTATAGAGAAGAGAAACTGCAGAGGCTGGTATAGAGAAGAGAAACTGCAGAGGCTGGTATAGAGAAGAGAAACTGCAGAGGCTGGTATAGAGAAGAGAAACTGCAGAGGCTGGTATAGAGAAGAGAAACTGCAGAGGCTGGTATAGAGAAGAGAAACTGCAGAGGCTGGTATAGAGAAGAGAAACTGCAGAGGCTGGTATAGAGAAGAGAAACTGCAGAGGCTGGTATAGAGAAGAGAAACTGCAGAGGCTGGTATAGAGAAGAGAAACTGCAGAGGCTGGTATAGAGAAGAGAAACTGCAGAGGCTGGTATAGAGAAGAGAAACTGCAGAGGCTGGTATAGAGAAGAGAAACTGCAGAGGCTGGTATAGAGAAGAGAAACTGCAGAGGCTGGTATAGAGAAGAGAAACTGCAGAGGCTGGTATAGAGAAGAGAAACTGCAGAGGCTGGTATAGAGAAGAGAAACTGCAGAGGCTGGTATAGAGAAGATAAACTGCAGAGGCTGGTATAGAGAAGAGAAACTGCAGAGGCTGGTATAGAGAAGAAGAAAACTGCAGAGGCTGGTATAGAGAAGAGAAACTGCAGAGGCTGGTATGAGAAGAGAAACTGCAGAGGCTGGTATAGAGAAGAGAAACTGCAGAGGCTGGTATAGAGAAGAGAAACTGCAGAGGCTGGTATAGAGAAGAGAAACTGCAGAGGCTGGTATAGAGAAGAGAAACTGCAGAGGCTGGTAGTTACGCCTGGGAGGGCGTGCAGCACGTTCAACGCAGCAGGTTGCATATATCAGTATACCCTATGTATTAACTCGCACTGAGCAGAAGCCATATGACTAGCACCATTCTAGACGACTTGTCACATTAAAATTCACAAATGATATTACACCAAAAGGTGTGTACCAGCTTATATATGCTGAAGGATTTACTTAATTCCTATCTTAGGGATGAAAATGTTACGTGCGGCCTTAATAACCCTAGTGTAGTTGATAGGCTTTAAACCTCATTAATCAACCCACATCAAGTAATACACATGGTCAACGTCAGTGAAAGTTTAGTTAGGACACCTAAACGTCTTCAGTGAAAGTTTACTTAGGACACCTAAACGTCTTCAGTGAAAGTTTACTTAGGACACCTAAACGTCTTCAGTGAAAGTTTACTTAGGACACCTAAACGTCTTCAGTGAAAGTTTACTTAGGACTCCTAAACGTCTTCAGTGAAAGTTTACTTAGGACACCTAAACGTCTTCATTGAAAGTTTACTTAGGATACCTAAACGTCTTCAGTGAAAGTTTACTTAGGACACCTAAACGTCTTCATTGAAAGTTTACTTAGGACTCCTAAACGTCTTCAGGGAAAGTTTACTTAGGACATCTAAACGTCTTCAGTGAAAGTTTACTTAGGACACCTAAACGTCTTCATTGAAAGTTCACTTAGGACACCTAAACGTCTTCAGTGAAAGTTTACTTAGGTCACCTAAACGTCTTCATTGAAAGTTCACTTAGGACACCTAAACGTCTTCATTGAAAGTTCACTTAGGACACCTAAACGTCTTCAGTGAAAGTTCACTTAGGACTCCTAAACGTCTTCAGTGAAAGTCCTAAGAGAATGTAGACACTTCGAACACCGAAACGTCCAATGAAAGTGCCTATTATTTCCCTAGAAAAAATATTTTAATTCCCCGCACAGCCGCTTCCCACCAAGGAAGGATGACCCAAGAAGAAAGACCTCCACCATAATTTATTTAAATATAATAATGTTAAAATGTCATCATAAATAGTGGGGAGCAGTGTTCAGGTCATCCTGGGTTACCTCGCAGACCGCGGTCTTCCTGGTCCCCATAATGTCGCTAGAGACGACCAGGTCAACATTTCCACGTCTTAATCTTTTAACCGTAAGAACTGTATGATCCCTACGGGTTTAGAGCTTCACCACTAATAATAAGCTAACTTATTGTGAATATATATAACCGTTTCATATACTAGTTTGTTTTGCTGTGGTTGAAAACTATGAGACTAGCAACAGTTACTTGTGTTAACGGTGGCTGCGCGATCCCAGAAAGTTATCCCTTAATCCCGGCCTGTGGAGGAGGGGGCGTGGCCCCCCACACGGAGAGAGGGATAAAGTCTTCTAGTATCTTGTAAGACGATACTAAGGCGCGCTCATTCCCTACCAGATACATCAGGATGGTGATACTATGACGGTGTTTGTTGGTGGAAATATCCAGTTGTTGTCACGTGATAACTCGCACACCCTTTAGCTTAATACAGGAATAAGAAAGGTTTGGTTTAGGGTACCTTATAATTAAGGGATTTACCACACTTCAGGTGATGTGTGCCATCGCAAAAGATACTTAAGTTATTTAAAGAGATACAGAAGTTATTTCATGAAAAAAATGGCCATTTTAAAAATCAAATCAAATTGACACCTACATACTCCAGAAACAATCCCAATCTTATGTCTAGTGGGATACACCAGTGTTAAAATTTTGAAGCCGATAAAGGCTTTCTGAAGTTCTCACAGCAAAGAAAAGTCTGTATATAAAATTGACTAGAGGTCACGTGCACATGCCAATAGTTGTAAGACAATTTCTCTAATTACAGTATGCCAAGTTGAAAATTTTAAGCCGATAGAATAAGGCGTTCTCAAGTTGCAAAGAAAAACCCTGAAGAGATGGAAGAAAAAATTCAGGATACCATTTATGAGAACTTAAATTTTGGGGATAACTAATTTGTCCCTGTAGGATATATTTGTTTGTTTCTCCGATATATAAATTGTTTACTATTTAGGTAAGGCTGAGTTGCAATGGTATATCGAGAGGATTAAGCTAATTAGTAGTGTGTACAGGAAGTGACTCGAGGCTGTTGTGCAGAGAAAAGTAACACTAAGTCAAGACCCAGGTTTCTGCCTTCATATTTTTAGATTTTGACATTAATACTTCAAGACTTTGTCCTTCAATTTTTCAGACTTGCATCACCTCAAGCGAGGTTCCTTGATACTAATGAGGAGCTCTTAATCCCAGAAATTGGATACGTCTTCTTCCTTGGACGGAACCTGATTGCCTCCCACTCCCCAAGAACTATATAACCCCTACGGGAGAACCGCTTACTAGGCTAGAAGCCTAGGCGTCCAATTTCGACGTCTGGATTAGTTTAGGCTTGTCAGGAAACAGGACAAGTGTTTCCTTGACCAGGGTCTTAGTCATATGATGACCCGCAGCTAGAGCTTTTGGTCATCTGACCAAGGATTTCCACTGGCCTACCAGTCCACCCCTTTAAAAATTACAGCCACCAGTCCTGTTTCCGGATTCTTCCTATTAAAAATCTCTTAGTTCAGTGGTAAAGTTCGGTTCTGGACTTGCTACCACTAGGGTCACGGTTCAATACCCCTGTCAATACGTCTGTTATATATATATATATATATATATATATATATATATATAATATCCTAGGTAGTAGGTTGGTAGACAACAACCGCCCAGGGAGGTACTACCATCCTGCCAAGTGAGTGTATAACGAAAGCCTGTAATTGTCTTACATGATGGTAGGATTGCTGGTGTCTTTTTTTGTCTCAAACATGCAAGATTTCAGGTACGTCTTGTTACTTCTACTTACACTTAGGTCACACTACACGTGCATGTACAAGCATATATATACACACCCCTCTGGGTTTTCTTCTATTTTCTTACTAGTTCTTGTTCTTATTTCCTCATCTCCATGGGGAAGTGGAACAGAATTCTTCCTCCGTAAGTCATGCATGTCGTAAGAGTCGACTAAAATGCCGGGAGCAAGGTGCTAGTAACCATTTCTCCTGTATACATTACTAAAGTTGAAAAGATAAACTTTTGTTTTTCTTTTTGGGCCACCCCGCCTCGGTGGGAAACGGCCGATTTGTTGGAAGAAGAATTAGTCATTAGATCTCTCCACGTCTAGGCTTCCAGCATCTCAAACCTCGAAGGTAGAAAACGAGCAACTTCAGTTGACGCAAAGTAGTGAGACATTAATGTTACAAAGCCTCAGTTTCGATTCACCTAACAGAGATCGAACCCATGACAACACTGTCCTAAAACTGGTCATATGTTGCAATCCTCGGTTCAGTGAGTTTCTTACAGTTGTGTCATTACGATTTTGCGAGTAAAGTCTTGGGTGTGTACGGGGCGAGGCTACTTAGCTTTCTATCCTGTCAATGATCTCAAGTTGAGGAATGGTCTGCAGCTACCCTCCACTTCCACTTTTAATTTCACATATTCTATTGGACTGTCCTGTCTATCAGCGAGCACGCAGAATTTTTCTCCGATATCGTCAACACTGAAACAACTTCCTTCATCATCCCTCATGCTGACGGCCCCACCTTTGACACACACTCCCTCTTTGACTTCCTGACAGCAACTGACTTATTCCACAAAGTTTCCTTTAGCACTCCTCACAGCACTTCCTAACTTTACCTTTGTTGTCCTCTCCACTATCCTCAGATCCTGGATCAATTCCTACGCTGCAGCGCTGTATCACCCCTAGTAGGTTTAGCGCTTCTTTTTGATTGTAATAATAATAATAATAATAATACCCTCCACTTCGTCCAAGCAAATCCCAGGAGTTGTTTGGAAGTTGTACAAATACAGATGTTAATACCCACGGATTGTGGGAGCAACATACATTTGCACAATAAGATATTTATTAAAGGATACGTTTCGCCACTGGTAACCTTTTCCTTTCTAATGAAAAAGCCTACAATAGCGAAATTGTCGCTTTCAGTAAATGTGTCCAGTCTGCCTATTCATACAGCGAAATGACCCTTGTGGTTTAGCGCTTCTATTTGATTATAATAATCATACAGCGAATTTGAGGAGTAAGACGCTAGCATCACATTTGTATGTGCGAGACGTTTCGCCCAGCTGGCGGTTTATTAGTCACATACAATATATATATATATATATATATATATATATATATATATATATATATATATATATATATATATATATATATATATATATATATATATATATATATATATATATATATATATATATTACACACACGTCAGAGCGTCATGGTACGGATTTTGATGCTGTGAACTATCCGATGCACACCAATGTGTGTTATTTGTGATGACTTCTTCAATACAGATGGTCTCATCTAGCCTAGCTGGCTGGAAGATTAGCGAACTCATTGAGCTGAATAACACTCGTGGGTTTAGAGTGTCACTTAAACATAATAATGATGCTTTATTACGAATAAATGAGAATGAAGCCTTCTGTAGATAATGAGGCTGTATAACCCCTGTGGTTTAGCGCTTCTATTTTATTATAATAATAATAATGTAGGTAATGAGGTGGAACAAGTGGAGTGATGCAGGTGTAGTAGTGGTTAGGTGTGGGCGCAGTCTGTTACTGGAAGTAGGTCAGGTATAAAGAGCGATGAGGCAGTAGTGGTCACTTTTGTCTGAGGCTCTAGCAAAGGCCAGTAACCTTGCTGCAGTGTTCCTCCAATCCTATGCTTTCGTATTCTTTGTACCAAGATTACATGATGTTGCTGTGTCTGACAAGTACAATTAAAGATGTATAATACAAACAAGTTGATGGAAACGCAAACGTCCATCTTATTCATCAACGTTCTGTATTATATATATATATATATATATATATATATATATATATATATATATATATATATATATATATATATATATATATATTATATATATATATATAGCTAATTAGACCTCCATGGAGTTCCTTGATGTGTTCCCAGCAGTTTCTGTCTTGTCCACACAGTGACCTCATGTTTATGATTGTGTTCCCGGTAGTGAAACTTCCAGACATCATACACACGTCTTTCCGCTCCTCAGAGCTCAGTACCTCCCATTATGGCGGTGTTGGAGACCTTGTGGGTGCGGCGTCCCTGCTTTTGCTTCCAGGTGGTGTAAGCTAAAGGGATGAGAGAAGCCCCTGTAAGGCAGTATATAACACGAGAGGCCGCCTGGGGTGGCTAGTCTGTCTGTGTCTCAAGCACTGGTTGCACGTGAGCTCTGGTTCCACGTTCCAGCAGGCCTGTTGCAGGTTTATGGATGTGGACGGGAGTCTAGGTTCCCCAGGTTGTTTCGTCTAAGTCGCTGGTAAGTTTATACATCCCCTGCTGCGTCACAAGCCAACCACACTTGGACCATGGACCATTATTATTATTATTCTCACTGAAACTTCTACTATTTTCACTGAAATTCTTACTATTCTCACTGAAAGGAATGTGGTTCAAAACCATGGTAAGCTTGTCGTAAAACTAGTAGGCCGGTGCATTATCCATTGTGCCATGCCGGCCTAATAAGAGTCATCCAATTAATGTAACCTACTAGTGTTAGGACTGGCTGGCCGTTTAGTGAGTTGTTTATACTGTCATTACGATTTCGAGTCATTGTTATTAATATTTGAAACAGTAAACACGTGTGGGTAATTCAACGGAACAACTCGTGTTAGAGAAGAATGCTATATATTTCGAGGAATGGAAACTATTTACACAAATGCGTCAGAGGTCTGTCAGGAAGTACTTTCGTAGTCTAAGGGTAGCGAGGAAGTGGAGCGACTTGTTTGAGGAAGTGATGGAAAACTTTAAGAGTAGGTATTATGGGCCCCATGAGGCCGTGATATAGTGATTGTTCATGAGTGAGTGATGGTCAGCTCCACTAGCTGACCGCGCTGTATAACCCTTGTGGTTTAGCGCTTCTTTTGAATATAATAATAATCCACTAGCTGAGAATCAAAGGTCGTAACCACAGCTAGGGGAGTACAATAAGATGATTACAACAAGCTGAGAGCAACTAGGCGAATGTAACTAGGTGATAACTGGAAAACATTTAGAGATCGTTTACATGTAATTTTTACGCAATTCCCTTTAGCCGTTTATGGAATACAGCCACACTGTTCCCACCTCCAGTACAACACGAGAGTGAAATAAGAATCTCCCTTTCACTTCACTATTCTTGTTGCCAGTACAGCAGTGACTGTCTCTCTCCACCCTACAGCTGAGAAGTTTTTCTTTCTTACAATTAACAGGATTTAAAATGAACAATAGATGGCAATAATTGTTTTTTCCACCAACTCCCTAACAGTCACCCCAACCATCTACTCTCCCCTCCTCTCTCTCTCCCAAACACTTACCACCCCAGCTACTATTTCCTAACAAAAGACGACAGCCAGTATCTCATAGAATATTTTATTCGCATTATTAACTCAAGAAGAGTTAGTAACCCTGGATAAGCTGCAAAACCCAGTCAGTGAGTCCTATTTCTATTGGGATCTCCCAGTTCTTTTCCCAAGGATGCGACCCACAACAGTTGACTAACCCCAAGGTACTTATTTACTAGGGCAGTAGGTGTTGGGAGACTCCTCTACCACCCCTCAGAACTCTCCCACATACACCCTCATCTCCCTACAAAGGATGATCAACCATCACTCTTCATAATGTAGCAGAATGTAAGACTACGATAACACGACAAATACCATATATGTTTGATACATCAATGCAGACGGAGTCGTAAATGATAGTGGGGAATTGATGACCATCATCGCTGAGGAAAGGCCAGACCAAATTAATGGTTTTTAGATTTTGCCACCGAAGTGGCTAGTTTATTGTGCACCCCATATCCATCCTGTGGACGGTAGCGCAAGAGCATATGGATACACAAAAGGCCTAGGCACTAGGCCCCAAAGGGTTAACAATTGTACATTTGGGTTTATATCTACATTTCAATTATCTATTACAAGCAGGTATCTTATTTCATGAATAAGATATCTTGACATGTCACATAGGTTATTATATTGTCTATCTCAATATTCCTCAATAAGTGCACAATTAAGCACATAGTGTTCAAGACAGTGACCATATGTCTGATCACATAATTTGCATTTAGTTTGATCATCATCTGTGTCTCCCAAACTGTCAGAAGTACCTGTAGCCAAGCCTAAGCCTGGCCACTACAACATCAGTCAGTCTGTTCACATTGCAAGTTGCTCCACAAACATGCCCATCTGTGCTCGCATTATCATGAGCACAGATAGGCATGTTCATGGAAATTAATTTGGATTTATATCTACAGTTCACTTATCTGTTACAAGCAAATTTAGGAAATTTGCTTAGAATAAGTGGTATCCTACCTTCACTAATAAGATATCTTGACATGTCACATAGGTTATTATACTGTCTATCTCTATATTCCTCAATAAGTGGACAATTTAGCACATAGTGTTCAAGACAGTGACCATATGCCTGATCACATAATTTGCATTTAGTTTGATCATCATCTGTGTATCTCCCAAACTGCCAGAAGTACTTGTAGCCAAGCCGAAGCCTGGCCACTACAACATCAGTCAGTCTGTTCACATTGCAAGTTGCTCCATAAACATACTTATCTACATTCATGTTATCATAGTGGGTTATAGATCTACTCAGGCTTCTAACTGCATTCCTATAACAATCATTTTCATTATTTATTTCTCTCCTAATATTATTCCTAATGCTAGACACAGATATACCAAAGTTATATTCTACATTCTCCTTCTGGGTACTCTTCTTCGCTAACATATCAACTTTATCATGAAGGAGTAATCCAATGTGTGATGGAATCCATAGCTTCTTCAATGAGCATGCTGTTAGTCATTATATGAGTCAAGAGCCTTCAGTGATGACATAGAATCAGTAATGATGATAGAGTCAAGCTCAGTGTCGTAAGTTAGCTTTAGTGCCATTAGGATTGCAAACAACTCAGTTTGCAGTGTAGATGCCCAGTTGTTAATTCTTATGCCTAGTTCAACAGATTTATTATTGTTCTTAACTCTGATGAAAGACTGCCTCACTAGAAATTACCCAGATACTCTATATCTAGGTCCTACAAATTCTACAGAAGTCTCACTCATTAAATCACAAATAATAAGGCAGTTAGTTTAATATCTTTATTATGTACCCCATACCCACACTGTGGGCCGTAGTCAAAAGGTTACAAAGGTACATAATGGGTCAAGGGACTGGACCGCAAAGTTTTGATAGCTGAACAAGTTACAAACGTAATGAACCATTTACACGTCCACATCTGGATACAATCATGAACACGTTACATAAGTAGTGAACCATATAAAACATCTATATCTGGTCACAATCATGAACAAATTACAAAGGCAATGAGCTATTCACATGTCTATACCTGGTCACAACTGTAATGAGTTATTAGTGAAAATAATAATTGGGTCACACATACACACAAGCACACACACACACACAGTGTGGCAGGGCCCCACCAGATGTTGAAAAATATTATGAGACACATTATATTGAGAATTGAATAGATCACAAAAAGAGAAAATGTATGCAAGAGTTTGAATTGTGGTGGGATTGTCATGTTGAGTTATCTGATCACTGGTGTTACATCATCGGTGCGAGCGTGTCATCAGCTGCATGACACGAGGATGACTCATAGCACATCATCATCCTGGGTGTGCAGGGTGCTGCAGTATGAATGACTGCTTGATCATGGTCAGTATGTGAACAACAGTGTGGTAGTGAGAACCGGCTACGAACAAGCATGAAGCAATGGCGGCTTGTGAACCTGACGGTCATGAGCATAGAATCTGACATCCTACGCTCGTTGGATTTTGATGGAGTCATCAGAGACATTTCTATCAGAAAAAGAACGGAATGTACCTGGCTTACAATTTTTTTTTTTTCAACAAGTCAGCCGTCTCCCACCGAGGCAGGGTGACCCAAAAAGAAAGAAAATCTCCAAAAAGAAAATACTTTCATCATCATTCAACACTTTCACCTCACTCATACATAATCACTGTCTTTGCAGAGGCACTCAGATACGACAGCTGAGAATAAGTCCCTTCCAACTGTCACTATCCCAGACCCCTCCTTTAAAGTGCAAGCATTGTACTTCCCATTTCCAGGACTCAAGTCCAACTAATCAATTAACTGGTTTCCCTGAATCCCTTCACAAAATATTACCCTGCTCACACTCCAACAGCTCGTCAGGTCCCAAAAACCATTCGTCTCCATTCACGCTCACACATGCTTGCTGGAAGTCCAAGCCCCTCGCCCACAATAACAAATACGACATTTGTTAATGGTTTTCAAGTAGTGTGGAGAGAAAGAGATGAAGAGAAATTAATATAACGTTGAAAATATGGATAACAATGAAACAGGAGATTTCAGGGACTACGTAACAATAATAATAATAAATGTGATTTTATGTACTAGCGGTAGTAATTCATAACTCTCCACTTAAGAACATCAAGGGAAGCGTAAGAGAACAACAGAACAGCAATACGCAAAATAGACAGAGCAATAAAGTACAAAGGATCAAAGCAACTTGTTTATAGTGGACTTGAACTGGGAGAACTTGCACCTCTGGAATAACGGAAAGTGTAATGAACAAAACCCATGCAAGCAGCGAAGACTAGTTCATGAACCAACAACGTGAAGAAAATGACGAGAATGAGAGGAGAATGTGACTGAGACTCGACTTCATCTTCACATTAAACAAACAAGATATTAAAATACTTGAAAATGAAGGACCACTAGGAGCCAGTAACCATGTGCAACTAAGATTTGATTACTTAAGTGCAGGGGTTCTTAACCAAGTGTATCCATACCCCTTGGGGTATACTGGTTAAGAACCTTAAGGGGTATCCATACCCCTTAAGGTACGGATACCCCTTAAGGTATGGATACCCCTTAAGGTATGGATACCCCTTAAGGTATGGATACCCCTTAAGGTATGGATACCCCTTAAGGTATGGATACCCCTTAAGGTATGGATACCCCTTAAGGTATGGATACCCCTTAAGGTATGGATACCTTAAGGTATGGATACCCTTAAGGTATGGATACCCCTTAAGGTATGGATACCCCTTAAGGTATGGATACCCTTAAGGTATGGATACCCTTAAGGTATGGATACCCTTAAGGGGATACCTTTAGTGTGGATACCCTTAAGGTATGGATACCCCTTAAGGTATGGATACCCCTTAAGGTATGGATACCCCTTAAGGTATGGATACCCCTTAAGGTATGGATACCCCTTAAGGTATGGATACCCCTTAAGGTATGGATACCCCTTAAGGTATGGATACCCCTTAAGGTATGGATACCCCTTAAGGTATGGATACCCCTTAAGGTGTGGATACCCTTAAGGTATGGATACCCCTTAAGGTATGGATACCCTTAAGGTATGGATACCCTTAAGGTATGGATACCCCTTAAGGTATGGATACCCCTTAAGGTATGGATACCCCTTAAGGTATGGATACCCCTTAAGGTATGGATACCCCTTAAGGTATGGATACCCCTTAAGGTATGGATACCCCTTAAGGTATGGATACCCCTTAAGGTATGGATACCCCTTAAGGTATGGATACCCCTTAAGGTATGGATACCCCTTAAGGTATGGATACCCCTTAAGGTATGGATACCCCTTAAGGTATGGATACCCCTTAAGGTATGGATACCCCTTAAGGTATGGATACCCCTTAAGGTACGGCAAATTGTTCAAAGATCGAGTCCCATACCCACATTATTTGGTTTCCATACCCCATTATTTGGTTCCCATACCCCATTATTTGGTTCCCATACCCCATTATTTGGTTACCATACCCCATTATTTGGTTCCCATACCCCATTATTTGGTTCCCATACCCCATTATTTGGTTCCCATACCCCATTATTTGGTTCCCATACCCCATTATTTGGTTCCCATACCCCATTATTTGGTTCCCATACCCCATTATTTGGTTTCCATACCCCATTATTTGGATTCCATACCCCATTATTTGGATTCCATACCCCATTATTTGGATTCCATACCCCATTATTTGGATTCCATACCCCTTAAGCAATGGAAACCTTAAGGGGTATGGAAACCAAATAATGGCGGAATGGGACTCGATCTCTAAACAATTTGCCGTTTTTCCTTATGATTTTCTTTCATCTGTTCTGTTCCTAGTTATTGACATCTTTTGAAGTCATACTGGTACCTAACAAGACTAGTGATGATGATTTCGACAGTCGAGAAGAGAGTATGGGAAAATACTGGGCAGTCCACTGTGGGGTCGTAAAAAAGATTAAGAGGCTTGAGAAGGCTCTGGGGAAGAGGCTTGATATACACCGCATTAAGAAATGAACTGGGCGGTAACGAAGAATTTCCTGAAGGCATTTCCTGTGTCGGGGTCAGGAGCTGTGTCTCGACACCAGAAAAAAAATTGTGTGAGTGCATCTCTGCGAGTGAACGAACAATTCTGGAACACTTACCAGTTCTTGAGTTGACCCACGAGGCTATGAGGTGATGTACTCGCCTATTTGTGGTTTGTAGGGGTCGAGTAACAGCTCCTGGCCCAGATGTGTTTGTGTCCTGGTGTATGTACGCACTGTAGTGGTGCGTATACACACTGTCGTGGTGCATGTACACACTGTCGTGGTGCATGTACACACTGTCGTGGTGCATGTACACACTGTCGTGGTGCATGTACACACTGTCGTGGTGCATATATGTACACATTGTCGTGGTGCATATATGTACACACTGTCGTGGTGTATGTACACACTGTCGTGGTGCATGTACACTCGTGGTGTATGTACACACTGTCGTGGTGCATGCACACTGTCGTAGTACATGTACATTCAACACTGTCGTAGTACATGTACACTCAACACTGTCGTAGCACATGCACACTCCACTGTCGTAGTACATGTACACTCAACACTGTCGTAGTACATGTACACTCAACACTGTCGTAGTACATGTACACTCAACACTGTCGTAGTACATGTACACTCAACACTGTCGTAGTACATGTACACTCAACACTGTCGTAGTACATGTACACTCAACACTGTCGTAGTACATGTACACTCAACACTGTCGTAGTACATGTACACTCAACACTGTCGTAGTACATGTACACTCAACACTGTCGTAGTACATGTACACTCAACACTGTCGTAGTACATGTACACTCAACACTGTCGTAGTACATGTACACTCAACACTGTCGTAGTACATGTACACTCAACACTGTCGTAGTACATGTACACTCAACACTGTCGTAGTACATGTACACTCAACACTGTCGTAGTACATGTACACTCAACACTGTCGTAGTACATGTACACTCAACACTGTCGTAGTACATGTACACTCAACACTGTCGTAGTACATGTACACTCAACACTGTCGTAGTACATGTACACTCAACACTGTCGTAGTACATGTACACTCAACACTGTCGTAGTACATGTACACTCAACACTGTCGTAGTACATGTACACTCAACACTGTCGTAGTACATGTACACTCAACACTGTCGTAGTACATGTACACTCAACACTGTCGTAGTACATGTACACTCATCACTGTCGTAGTACATGTACACTCAACACTGTCGTAGTACATGTACACTCAACACTGTCGTAGTACATGTACACTCAACACTGTCGTAGTACATGTACACTCAACACTGTCGTAGTACATGTACACTCAACACTGTCGTAGTACATGTACACTCAACACTGTCGTAGTACATGTACACTCAACACTGTCGTAGTACATGTACACTCAACACTGTCGTAGTACATGTACACTCAACACTGTCGTAGTACATGTACAATCAACACTGTCGTAGTACATGTACACTCAACAGTCGTAGTACATGTACACTCAACACTGTCGTAGTACATGTACACTCAACACTGTCGTAGTACATGTACACTCAACACTGTCGTAGTACATGTACACTCAGCACTCGTAGTACATGTACACTCAACACTCGTAGTACATGTACACTCAACACTGTCGTAGTACATGTACACTCAACACTCGTAGTACATGTACACTCAACACTGTCGTAGTACATGTACACTCAACACTGTCGTAGTACATGTACACTCAACACTGTCGTAATACATGTACACTCAACACTGTCGTAGTACATGTACACTCAACACTGTCGTAGTACACTACACTCAACACTGTCGTAGTACATGTACACTCAACACTGTCGTAATACATGTACACTCAACACTGTCGTAGTACATGTACACTCAACACTGTCGTAGTACACTACACTCAACACTGTCGTAGTACATGTACACTCAACACTGTCGTAATACATGTACACTCAACACTGTCGTAGTACATGTACACTCAACACTGTCGTAATACATGTACACTCAACACTGTCGTAGTACATGTACACTCAACACTGTCGTAGTACACTACACTCAACACTGTCGTAGTACATGTACACTCAACACTGTCGTAATACATGTACACTCAACACTGTCGTAGTACATGTACACTCAACACTGTCGTAATACATGTACACTCAACACTGTCGTAGTACATGTACACTCAACACTGTCATAGTACATATACACTCAACTGTCGTAGTACATGTACACACTACACTTGTAGTACATGTACACTACACTTGTACATGTACACACTACACTCAACACAGCCTCAAGCAATTATGATCAACGTCAAAAAATCATTGAGAACTTCTTTATCCAACAAAGTTCTCAGGGACAGAATAAATTAAAGGTCAGTGAAATGAACTTACATGTAAATTACACATTGATTTTTTTAGTGTATATACATCAAGAGATTTATGTCTAATCAGTGTATATAAACAGTTATGTATATCTCAGTATTTTTTTTTTTAGAGAGAATATTCAAATCCCTACTTTTGTAACCAAAATATTCTTGAGTATTGATATGTAAGTGAATTGTAGTCTTAATGACCCTCGGGCAGTCAATAGCCTTTAAAAAAAGTCATTCAATAAACCATGACCCTCGGGCAGTCGATAGCCTTTAAAAAAAGTCATCATTGATTATGTATGACAGAATAAATCCTGTATCCTAGGTGTCCACTGACACCCTAGATCTTGACCAGGGGAGAGCTTGGTAGGGTGTAGGGGGCGGCTCTCCCCTCCACTCTACCAATATCCACCATGAAATACTAAAAAAGTCGAGGTAAAATATCCTGAATTACACCCTTGGTTTACCTGAGTCTTGTAATATGCGTGACTGTGTAATTGAGAACCAACCCGCAAGTAATTCCCCTAATTACAAGCCTCACTATTTTATTTCGTATTCCCTTGTGCTGTGACCCATCTGTTACCCCCCCCCCTGTTCCTCCTTCCATCCCCCGCCCTTCCCTCATGTATGGGCCACCTTCACCTGGAGAACGCCCATAGCTCAGTGGTCGGAGCGTTCGACGCGTTACTGTACTATGGCGGCTCGACTATCAGGTGTGGTGCAGTGTGTCAGCTAGTGTCCTTATCAACACGCTGCCCCAGCTCTCCTAGCAGTATGAGCTCACCTAGCAATAGAAGTGCTAGTCTAGCCGTCCAACTGCTTACCTAGTCGTACAACTGCTTACCTAGCCATACAACTGCTCACCTAGCCGTACAACTGCTTACCTAGCCGTACAACTGCTTACCTAGCCATACAACTGCTTACCTAGCCGTACAACTGCTCACCTAGCCGTACAACTGCTTACCTAGCCGTACAACTGCTCACCTAGCCGTACAACTGCTTACCTAGCCATACAACTGCTCACCTAGCCGTACAACTGCTCACCTAGCCGTACAACTGCTCACCTAGTCGTTTAACTGCTTACCTAGCCATACAACGGCTCACCTAGCCGTACAAGTGCTTACCTAGCCGTACAACTGCTCACCTAGCCGTACAACTGCTTACCTAGCCGTACAACTGCTCACCTAGCCGTACAACTGCTCACCTAGCCGTACAACTGCTTACCTAGCCGTACAACTGCTTACCTAGCCATACAACTGCTCACCTAGCCGTACAACTGCTTACCTAGCCGTACAACTGCTCACCTAGCCGTACAACTGCTCACCTAGCCGTACAACTGCTTACCTAGCCGTACAACTGCTCACCTAGCCGTACAACTGCTCACCTAGCCGTACAACTGCTCACCTAGCCGTACAACTGCTCACCTAGCCGTACAACTGCTCACCTAGCTGTACAACTGCTCACCTAGCCATACAACTGCTCACCTAGCCGTACAACTGCTCACCTAGCCGTACAACTGCTTACCTAGCCGTACAACTGCTTACCTAGCAATAGGGATGCTTACCTAGCAATAGAGATCTAACCTAGAAGTAGAGATGCTAACTTAAAAGTAAAGATGCTGAACACTCAACTTTATCAAACCGTTAATCGTAATTTAAAACTACTTACCAGCCTCATCAAGCAACTTCTAAAACTACTTATCAGCCTAATCAACCACCCTCAAACCTTTCTACCTGCCTAATCAACCAACAACATCAACCACCCTCAAACCTTCATACCTATCTAATCAACCAACCTCAGAATTAGCTACCAGCCTCATTAACCAACCTCAAAACTACCTACGTATCTAATCAGCCAACATCAAAACCACTTATCTAGTCAACCAACCTCAAAACTACCTACCTACTTAATCAACCAACCTCAGAATTAGCTACCAGCCTCATCAACCAACTTCAAACTACCTACCTACCTAATCAACCAATCATAGAACTAGCTACCATCCCTATCAATCAATCATACAACTAGCTACCAGCCTCATCAACCAACCTCAGAATTAACTACCAGCCTCATCAACCACCCTCAAAACCATCTACCTACCTTCCTAATCAGCCACCCACAGAACTAGCTACCAGCCTCATCAACCACCCTCAAAACTACCTACCAACCTTCCTAATCAGCCACCCACAGAACTAGCTACCAGCCTCATCAACCAGCCTCATCAACCAGCCTCAGTAACTAACATGACACTCTTTTTGAACTCCAGGGAGCAGGTCGAGGTCTCCTCCGCCCGTCATCATGGGTAAAGAGGAAAAAGAGAAGACCAAGAAGAGTGTTACTATAGAAGAGAATGATGAGGTGGATATGGAGGAGGTGAGTTATGAGTCTTCCCAAGTGCTATTCTTACTACTCTTTTTCCAAGGAGTCGGAGCTACCTTCGTCTTCCCAGGATATAGTATAATAATAATAATAATAATAATAATAATAATAATAATAATAATAATAATAATAATAATAATAATAATAACGTTATCCATGGAGGCAATGAAGGGAATTTATGAAAGTATGTAGGTACCAACACTCTTATATGGGTGTGAAGCATGGGTTGTAAATGTTGCAGCGAAGAGGCGGCTGAGGCAGTGGAGATATCCTGTCTAAGGGCAATGTGTGGTGTAAATATTATGCAGAAAATTCGGAGTGTGGAAATTATGAGGAGGTGTGGAGTTACTAAAAGTATTTGCCAGAGGGCTGAAGAGGGGTTGTTGAGGTGGTTTGGTCATTTAGAGAGAATGGATTAAAGTAGAATGACTTGGAGAGCGTATAAATCTGTAGGGGATGGAAGGCGGGGTAGGTGTCGTCCTCGAAAAGGTTGGAGGGAGGGGGTAAAGGAGGTTTTGTGGGCGAGGGGCTTGGACTTCCAGCAAGCATGTGTGAGCGTGTTAGGAGTGAATGGAGACGAATGGTTTTTGGGACATGACGATCTGTTGGAGTGTGAGCAGGGTAACATTTTGTGAAGGGATTCAGGGAAACCAGTTAATTGATTTAGTTGGACTTGAGTCCTGGAAATGGGAAGTACAATGCCTGCACTTTAAAGGAGGGGTCTGGGATAGTGACATTGGGAGGGCCTTATTCTCAGCTGTCGTATCTGAGCGCCTCTGCAAAGATAGTGATTATGTATGAGTGTGGTGAAAGTGTTGAATGATGATGAAAGTATTTTCTTTTTGGGGATTTTCTTTCTTTTTGGGTCACCCTGCCTCGGTGGGAGACGGCCGACTTTCTGAAAAAAAAAAAATTATAATAATGCTTGTCGTAAGAGGCGACTAAAATGCCGGGAGCAAGGGGTTAGTGACACCTTCTCCTGTATAAATTACTAAATGTATAATATACTAAATGGTTTTAACTGACCATAATTTTTAAAGGGGTGGACCGGTAAGCCAGCAGAAGGCCTCGGTCAGATGACCAAAAGCTCCAACGGTGGGTCATCATCTGACTAAGACCCGCGTCAGGAAACACTTGTAATAATAATAATAATAATAATAATAATAATAATAATAATACAGTACGTGTTGTATTTGAGGGCTACTACTAGTTCTGGGTTACGAGTCATCCTCCTGCCAGATTGGTATCTACTTTGGGTCTTTAATGGTAATTAATAAACATTGTGAGGGGAAAGTGCATTGTTTTAATGTGTTTCTGGTCCCTCGCAGGGCAACAGGTCCATACCCGAGATGCCCAACCTGCCCAAGCCTCTCACTCTGGAGGAGAAGAAGTTTCTCTTAGCTGTGGAGAGAGGCGACTGCAACACTACCAGAAAGTGAGTTAGTTCACTCTATACCAAGTGATCCTTTCTCACTATCACAAGTGATCCTTTGTCACTATCACAAGTGATCCTTTGTCACTATCACAAGTGATCCTATGTCACTATCACAAGTTATTTTTTGTCCTATCACAAGTGATCCTTTGTCACTATCACAAGTGATCCTTTGTCCTATCACAAGTGATCCTTTGTCACTATCACAAGTGATCCTTTGTCCTATCACAAGTGATCCTTTTTCCTATCACAAGTGATCCTTTGTCCTATCACAAGTGATCCTTTTTCCTATCACAAGTGATCCTTTGTCCTATCACAAGTGATCCTTTGTCCTATCACAAGTGATCCTTTGTCCTATCACAAGGGATCCTTTGTCCTATCACAAGTGACCCTCTGTAACTATCACAAGTGACCCTCTGTAACTATCACAAGTGACCCTCTGTCATTATCACAAGTGACCCTCTGTAACTATCACAAGTGACCCTCTGTAACTATCACAAGTGACCCTCTGTAACTATCACAAGTGACCCTCTGTAACTATCACAAGTTACCCCTCTGTAACTATCACATGTGACCCTCTGTAACTATCACAAGTTACCCTCTGTAACTATCACAAGTGACCCTCTGTCATTATCACAAGTGACCCTCTGTAACTATCACAAGTGACCCTCTGTAACTATCACAAGTGACCCTCTGTAACTATCACAAGTTACCCTCTGAAATTATCACAAGTGACCCTCTGTAACTATCACAAGTGATCCTCTGAAATTATCACAAGTGACCCTCTGTAACTATCACAAGTGACCCTCTGTCATTATCACAAGTGACCCTCTGTAACTATCACAAGTGACCCTCTGTAACTATCACAAGTTACCCCTCTGTAACTATCACAAGTGACCCTCTGAAATTATCACAAGTTACCCTTTGTCACTATCACAAGTTACCCTCTGTCACTATCACAAGTGACCCTCTGTCACTATCACAAGTGACCCTCTGTCACTATCACAAGTGACCCTGTCACTATCACAAGTGATCCTGTCACTATCACAAGTGACCCTCTGTCATTATCACAAGTGACCCTCTGTCACTATCACAAGTGACCCTTTGTCACTATCATAAGTGATCCTAATTCTACGTCTTTCCAGACGTAGAATTACGGAAAAACAAACTTCCGGGTAGCGTATTGGGAGAACTCTGGTTATCCTTAAAGTATAGGAATGATGGGTACATAAGTGGGTGTTGAGTGTGGGCTGACCTGCCTAGCATGATGCAAGTGGCCTATTGCAGTGTTCCTTTATTATTATGCAACTTTGTAACCTGTGTCCTCCTGCTGCAGGATGCTGCAGAAGGCTCACCGTTACCCCTCCTACATGAACATGAATTGCGTGGACCCGCTGGGTCGAGGCGCCTTACACATGTCCATCTCCAACGAGAACTTGGAGATGGTGGAACTGTTAGTGGTGATGGGTGTGGAGACCAAGGACGCCCTCCTACACGCCATCGATGCTGAGTTCGTGGAGGCCGTGGAGGTCTTACTTGAACACGAGGAGGTCATCCACAAGGAGGGAGACGCTTACGTGAGTGTGATAATTACCTCTTCATCAACTTGGCTAATCATAGACCGAGATGAACCTTTGTTCGCCTCTTGAAAATAAATGTTAAAACCACCTTTCTTCTATACACATAATAATATTTGCAAAACTATGCATATAACATTATATCAGTTTAATCTAGTCACCCATGTTTAATATTGAACTATAAATAAATATCAGCCGCAGTTACTAATGTACAACAACTGAGTGATTATGTGTGTGTGTGTGTTTTATAATTACTGAGGTGCCTGTATGGATCTCGGGGAACTTTTAGAATGGTGTTTTGACATTAAGTTTATTTTATTTTTAACTGATGTTGTTTAATTTAACCTGGTGTGATATAATTGATTTATGGTGTGTGTGTGTTTTATTCATGTTAGTACTTTTATTGTTGTTAATAAATTTGAACGCGAATGTTTTTTTATGTATTATATTCATTATTTTATTGCTAAGAGCGCTGAAAGATAATGGAGGTCAGAACGCTGTTTAAATCTTGAAACTACCTACCTTCCTACTTACCTACCTAACTAATTCTCTATATATACTGTAATACACCGTAAATCAACGTAATATAGTTTTAATATGCCCATAAAATGTGTGTGTCATCAAGACCACTGTATAAAAAACTGTATAACAATTTACAGTCGTGGGAGAAAGCTGACCGCAACACTTCAGCCTTCACACCAGAGATCACCCCACTCATCCTAGCAGCTCACAGGGATAACTATGAGATTCTCAAGATCCTGCTGGACCGAGGTGCTACTCTACCCATGCCTCATGATATTAGGTGAGGCAAATTAACACTCTGACACACGTACACACACACACACACACACACACACACACACACACGCCCCGATGGCATGGTGGCTAGCGCTCTTGCTTCACGCACGGAGGACCCGGGTTCAATTCCCGGCGGGGCCGAAACATTTCAAAGTATTTCGTTACACACACACACACACACATACATACATACAACAGGCCTAGTGTCTAATCGACATGTGCCTAGGACAAAATGGTAACTAACACACACACACATCACAGAAACAAGGGGACACAACTGGAAGCTGAAAACTCAGATGAGTCAAAGGGATGTTAGGAAGCAGTTCTTCAGCCATAGAGTAGTTAGGAAGTGGAATAGTCTAGCGAACGATATAGTGGAGGCGGAAACCATACATAGTTTTAAGACAAGGTATGATAAAGCTCATGGAGCAGGGAGAGCAGAGACCCAGTAGCGGACAGCGAAGAGGCGGGGCCAGGAGCTGAGTATCGACCCCTGCAACCACAATTAGGTGAGTACAATAAGGTGAGTACACACACACTATCGCCTCGATGGCATGGTGGCTAAAGCTCTCGCTTCACGCACGGAGGGCCCGGGTTCAATTCCCGGCGGGGCAGAAACATTTCGAAGTGTTTCCTTACACACACACACACACATATATACAACAGGTCTAGTGTCTAATCGACATGTGCCTAGGACAAAATGGTAACTATGGCAGTATATGTGCCACTGACAACAATCTTCAACACATCTATTGAAATAGGGCAACTACATGAGTTGTGGAAGACGGCAAATGTTGTCCCAGTTTTTAAGAAAGGAGACAGGCAGGTGATATTAAACTACAGACCAGTGTCACTGACATGCATAGTATGCAAAGTCATGGAGAAGCTTATCAGCAAAAGATTGGTGGAGCACCTAGAAACGAATGAGATTATACACGATAACCAGCACGGTTTCAGGGAGAGAAAATCCTGAGTCACAAACCAACTGGAGTTTTACGACAAGGTGACAGAAGTAAGACAGGGGAGAGAAGGGTGGGTATACTGCATTTTCTTGGACTGCAAGAAGGCCTTCGACACAGTTCCGCACAAGAGATTAGTACAAAAGCTAGATGAGCAGGCAAGAATAACAGGAGAGACATTGCAATAGATCAGAGAATACCTGACAGGAAGGAAACAAAGAGTGATAGTACGTGACTAGGTGTCAGAGTGGGCGCCTGTGACGAGCAGAGTTCCACAAGGGTCAGTCCTAGGACCTGGAGATACCTGACCAGTGCTGTTTCTGGTATATGTAAATGACATGACGGAAGGGATAGATTCAGAGGTGAGGTGTCCTTGTTTGCAGACGATGTGAAGCCAATGCGGAAAATTCAAGTGGATGAGGATCAGGCGGGTCTACAAAGGGATCTGGACAGTCTAACAACTGACTCCTGGATTTTAGCCCCATCAAATGGAAAGTCATGAAAATTGGAGAAGGTGAAAGAAGACCGCAGACAAAGTACAGGCTAGAGGGCCAAAGACTGCAAACCTCACTCAAGGAAAAGGATTTTGGGGTGAGTATAATACCGAGCACATCTGCTGCAACATATGGGCGCCTGGCAAACCTAAGGATAGCGTTTCGACACCTGAAAGGAATCATTCATGACTCTGTACACCGTGTATATTAGGCCCATAGTGGAGTATGCAGCACCAGTATGAAACCCACACCTGGTCAAGCACGTCAAGAAATTGGAGAAAGTGAAAAGATTTGCAATAACACTAGTCCCGGAGCTAAAGGGTATGTCCTACGAGGAGATATTAAGGGAAATCAACCTAATGACACTGGATGACATGATAATTACATATAAAATACTGAGAGGAACTGATAGGGTGGATAGGGACAGGATGTTTCAGAGATGAGACACATCAACAAGGGGACACAACTGGAAGTTGAAAACTCAGATGAGTCACAGGGATATTAGGAAGTATTTCTTCAGTCATAGAGTTGTCAGGAAGTGGAACAGTCTGGAGAGTGATGTAGTGGATGCAGGATGCGTACATAGCTTTAAGAAGAGATACGACAAAGTTCATGGCGCAGATAGAGAGTGGACCTAGTAGCGACCAGCGAAGAGGCGGGGCCATTAGGTGTGACTCAACCCCTGCAACCACAAATAGGTGAGCGCACACACACACACTGATAGCTCTAGTTTCAACTTTGGTATTCTCTGCATGAACGACTGTCATCGACATCCATCTTATCAATGATGCCAGGATATATACCAACAGGCGTATATATTTCACTGTATATACACTGAAAGTTTACTTTAATTCCCATTTTAATTAAGATTTAAAATGTAATTGACTAATGGCGAACAGGTCATGTAGTCGATAATAATAATAATAATAATAATAATAATAATAATAATAATAATACGTATCTTTATTTACTACAAGTACATGTACAAGGTATACAGTCCTAGCTGACATCAATGACATACTACTATACAGAAAGCCGCTTGTTATGCTGAGCATTTCGGGCAAATTAGGTCAGTGTTTTAGGATGCGACTCACACCAGTCGACTAACACCCAGGTACCTATTTTACTGATGGGCGAACATAGACAACAGGTGTAAAGAAACACGCCCACTGTTTCTACCCTGGCTGGGAATCGAACCCAGACCCTCCCCGCGGCTTTAAACTTCATTAACCAACTAACCTATACCACTTCTTGTTGCATAACCCACACGGGTTTAGCGCCTAATACAATAAATAGTTACCCGTCGTCGTCCTCCACACAGATGTGGTTGTCCCGAGTGCATCAAGTCTTCCTCTGAGGATTCACTGCGTCACTCTAGGTCCAGGATCAACGCCTACCGCGCCCTGGCTTCCCCTTCACTCATTGCACTCTCCTCCACCGACCCCATCCTCACAGCCTTCCAGCTCTCACTCGAACTGAAGAGTCTGGCCTACACTGAGCACGAGTTCAGGGCTGAGTACTTGGTGAGTTACAATCTTAGTTGATAAACCTTCACTATTAACATTAAACTGTAAATGAAGATCAATAGAGAGAGAGAGAGAGATGATGTTTACATTTGGGAGATCAGCTCAGGTGTTTTGGTGTGAATGGGAGAAAACTTCGATAAATAAATATTATGGGAATAATCAGAATTGTTTTAGTGACTATAGTATTCCATGTTTGGTGGTGAGCAGTTTACAAGCAGCCTTAACAACCCTCATGTGTCGATAGACTTTAAACCCAGTTAACCATTCAACTAACAGGAGCTTCGTAACAAGTGCATGAAGTTCGCTGAAGAGCTGCTAAGTCACGCTAGGTCGTCGACTGAGTTAGCGGTGATGTTAAACTACGACCCCGACTCTGTGGTCCCCTACGAGGAGGGTAAACACATGACCCTCAAGCGCCTCGAACTGGCCATTGACTGCAAGCAGAAGAAGGTGAGCAACCAACTCTCTCTCCCCGCTGCAGTCACCGCTGCAGTCACCGCTGCAGTCACCGCTGCAGTCACCGCTGCAGTCACCGCTGCAGTCACCGCTGCAGTCACCGCTGCAGTCACCGCATTTGTCTATAATTCAAAGAAGTTTTAGACTGGAATAGCTTATATCTGATGACTTTATTTTACCTCACCCACAGTGAGGCTATGTCTCCCACAGTGAAGCTATATTACCCACAGTGAGGTTATATCACCCACAATGAGACTATATATCACCCACAGTGAGGTTATATAACCCACAGTGAGGTTATATCACCCACAGTGAGACTATATATCACCCACAGTGAGGTTATATAACCCACAGTGAGGTTATATCACCCACAGTGAGGCTATATCACCCACAGTGAGTTTATATCACCCACAGTGAGGCTATATCACCCACAGTGAGGTTATATCACCCACCGTGAGGCTATATCACCCACATTGAGGTTATATCACCCACCGTGAAGCTATATTACCCACAGTGAGGTTATATCACCCACAGTGAGACTATATATCACCCACAGTGAGGTTATATAACCCACAGTGAGGTTATATCACCCACAGTGAGGCTATATCACCCACAGTGAGTTTATATCACCCACAGTGAGGTTATATCACCCACAGTGAGGCTATATCACCCACAGTGAGGTTATATCACCCACAGTGAGGTTATATCACCCACAGTGAGGTTATATCACCCACAGTGAGGTTATATCACCCACAGTGAGGTTATATCACCCACAGTGAGGCTATATCACCCACATTGAGGTTATATCACCCACATTGAGGTTATATCACCCACAGTGAGTTTATATCACCCACAGTGAGACTATATATCACCCACAGTGAGTTTATATCACCCACAGTGAGTTTATATCACCCACAGTGAGACTATATATCACCCACATTGAGGTTATATCACCCACAGTGAGGCTATATCACCCACAGTGAGTTTATATCACCCACAGTGAGGTTATATCACCCACAGTGAGGCTATATCACCCACATTGAGGTTATATCACCCACAGTGAGGCTATATCACCCACAGTGAGGTTATATCACCCACAGTGAGGTTATATCACCCACAGTGAGGTTATATCACTCACAGTGAGGTTATATCACCCACATTGAGGTTATATCACCCACAGTGAGGCTATATCACCCACAGTGAGGTTATATCACCCACAGTGAGGTTATATCACCCACAGTGAGGTTATATCACCCACAGTGAGGTTATATCACCCACAGTGAGGTTATATCACCCACATTGAGGTTATATCACCCACAGTGAGGTTATATCACCCACAGTGAGGCTATATCACCCACAGTGAGGTTATATCACCCACAGTGAGGCTATATCACCCACAGTGAGTTTATATCACCCACAGTGAGGCTATATCACCCACATTGAGGTTATATCACCCACAGTGAGGTTATATCACCCACAGTGAGGTTATATTACCCACAGTGAGGCTATATCACCCACAGTGAGGTTATATCACCCACAGTGAGACTATATATCACCCACAGTGAGGTTATATCACCCACAGTGAGGCTATATCACCCACAGTGAGGTTATATCACCCACAGTGAGACTATATATCACCCAGTGAGGTTATATCACCCACAGTGAGACTATATATCACCCAGTGAGGTTATATCACCCACAGTGAGACATATATATATATATATGTCGTGCCGATTAGGTAAGTTAGTTAGTTCAGACTCTCAGGTAAGGACCCACTAGGGGCGAGGGGGAAGTGGGGACAGAAGAAGAATAGCCGGTGAGAGGAAGAGCTGAAGTAGAAGAGAAAGAGTCAGGACTAAACCCAACAGTCTAACTACAGTTTCATATATAACGTGATTAGGTAAAACTTGCTATTTTGGCTTAAATAGCAACGCTCACCTTGCCATATAAGACAAGTGAAAATTTGTGTATGCAATAATTTCGCCAAAATCATTCTGAACATAACGAAAAAAATATATTTCATTGTGTTTGTTTATTATTAAATTAATGTTAACGTATCTAAAATATATTTAGTTGGGTTAGGCTAAATTAAATTGCGCTTGTTGTAATAAGGTTAGGTAGGTTTTCAAAGTTTCTCTTGGTACAAAATTATAAATTCTTACATTAACATAAATGAAAAAAATATATATTTAAACGTATAAGAGAAAATTTTAGAAAGGACTTAATTTTAGATGAGTTCTTGCTAATTGACCAGTTTTACCTAATCGGCACGACATATACATGTATATATATATATATATATATATATATATATATATATATATATATATATATATATATATATATATATATATATATATTGAAGACAACACTATGAAAAAATAGAAGAATTCCAAGCGCTTCGTGACTACTCACATTATCAAGGAACTATAAAGGAAACGTGAGAAGAAGGCTTATAAAGAGGCAGAATACACTCACAGTCACATCACATCTCTCTTGTTAGTGTGATGTGACTGTGAGGTGTATTCTGCCTCTTTATAAGCCTTCTTCTCACGTTTCCTTTTATAGTTCCTTGATAATGTGAGTAGTCATTAAAGCGCTTGGAATTCTTCTATTTTTTTCATAGTGGTTGTCTTGCATATTTTGATATCACCTGTTTACTGTGATCTTTTTGCATATATATATATATATATATATATATATATATATATATATATATCAAATTTCTAGGATTTTTTTTAGTGTACTAATTTAAATTAAGTTATAATGACAGAGGTGTCAAGGGTGGTGCATTGATGCTGGTGGAAGGCTCTTGATCCATGCAATTATGATTACCCTCCCCTTCCTCGGATCAAACCTAAGTGCCTTCCATTCCTCAGGAGCTGTATGACCCCAACTAGTTTAGCCTGTCTAATTTGCTTCTTCATGCCCCACAGTTTGTTGCCCATCCTAACATCCAGCAACTGCTGGCGGCGCTCTGGTACGAGGGTGTCCCAGGCTTCAGGAGGAAGGCGGTTACTGAGAAGTGTTTGGAGATACTGAAGGTCAGGCTCTCTCTCTCTCTCTCTCTCTCTCTCTCTTGGAACTTTCTTACACTGTAGTCATCTACGTATTTCATTATAATGTAATTACTATTTTCCTTAATATATTACTTTTCATTAGCTTTGTTAACTTAAACTGAATAACAATGTGTGTGGCAGTGACAATTATATTTTTACAAAAGTTGTTTCTGTCATGCGATTACCAAACGTAGGATCAAGCCTGCACTGCTGTACTTCCTGCTCTCAGCCACCCACAGCCGGTTTACAGTTTCATAACGTAAACATAACAATAATAAATTGTTTACACAGGCTTGAGAGGTGATAATTCTGGTGTATGACCGGTGGTTGTAACTTGTCCAGGTGGTGGTGTTGTTCCCGGTGTATTGCGTCTGGTATATGATACTACCTGACAGTGTTATGGGTAAACTCATGAGGACACCCTTCATGAAGTTCCTCACTCACTCCTCTTCTTACCTCTTCTTCCTGCGTAAGTTATTCTTTATTGCTATTTGTGTGTTCACTTGTACTATGTATATTACTGTGATAAGTTAATTCAAGTTAAATGTTTTCTTACCATATAATAATAATTGTCATTAGTCATCAGTTATTGTTTAATGAACTACTTTGTTTTCTTTTGTTTAATGATAAATATTATGGATTTGCATCATTTGCGTACTCGGTACTTTTTTTCCCAATTATAATTAGCCCTTTTGTTATATTATTAAACAAATTTAACCTTTTCTCCCCACATAGGTTTATGGTAATTGTCCAGTATCAATTAGTTGTGTTTATAATTACCGTAGTACTGAACCTGTGTTGTTGGTTTAACAAGGTGTTCCATCTTGCAGTGTTGTTGGTTTAACAAGGTGTTCCATCTTGCAGTGTTGTTGATCTTGGTGTCTGTACGGTTCGAAAATTTGGTTATCTGGTTGTTCGGAACGGCGTCAATGAGGCTGAACCTGGAGGAGTCTATGAGGCGTCAGAGAGGCAACTTACCCACTCCTACTGAGTGTGTGGTGGCTCTTTGGGTGTTCGGTAGGTCAAGACTTCCTTCGTAATCTGTCATGAAGCCGGGAAGATAAGAACAACTTTTCATTTCAAATGAATACTAATTTATCTTGTAAACAAGGCGTTGTGTAGATTCAAACCGTATATGCCAGGGGTCATTCCCTCACCCGGCTAACACGGGGTCGATCCCGTGCCAGGGGTCATTCCCTCACCCGGCTAACACGGGATCAAACATATTACACGACTGTTTACACCATTTGTAGCCTTTAAGAAACATTAATAATATAGAACATTAAGAAAATAATCTAATTAATTCACCTTACTGTTCCAGTGTGTCTCAAAATGTGTAGTTAATGCAGCAACGACAGCAGTTAGGATTGGGGTGAGGATTGTGCGTCTCTATTGCAGGTTTCCTGTGGGAGGAGGTGAAGGAGATCCACGTAGAGAGCTTCAACAAGTATATCAAGAACATGTGGAACCTTATGGACATCCTGCGTGACAGCCTCTATGTCATCACCATCTTCCTCAGGATCTTTGCCTACATCCAGCAGAACCAGGAGATCGCAAGAGTGCCTGCGGTCAGTACATGGGAAAGGCAGACAGTAGAGATCTAGGCCCTGCGGTTCAGTACATAGGAAATACAGATAGAGTACTTTCCACTGATGTCAGTGCATTGGAGTACATGGGAAAAACAGATAGCAGAAGACTTGGAATCCCACACCGAGGCTATCTGCTTTGAGGAACTATCAACCACTATCTAGATTAATGGCTATCGTGTATTGTCCAGGTTCCTAACCTGGATAATACATAATAATAATAATGCATCAAGTAATGCATTAGTCTTGTGATTGGTGGACTAAGGATTGAACCATTTTTTCCCTGACAGACGTCATACAGAATAATAATAATAATAATAATAATAATAATAATATCTCGTTTGTGTCACTTCAGGACATCACCCTTTACTATAATCCTTCATTCATTAAAAACTGACAGATTTCATCCCTTAATGTAACAAACATTGTGTGTAGTGGTGGAACATGAGTGGGAAACATAGCTAACTTTTGTTTACACTGTGTAACTTGCATATAGAGTAGGGTAGCAACACACTACTGATGTGGCAATCTTTGTTTAATTAAGGAAGTCACATTGAGAATATCTCCGTGGTAGCAAGACAGCATTCATCCCTCTATCGACAGGAATAAATTACCCCTTACACTATTCCCTTAGCAATAAATCGCCATTTAGTGGATCCCCTTTACCATTTAAGAGTCCCCTAAGAAGAAGTAACCCTGCGCAGTTTTCCATTAGCATTAAGTCCCCTAAATCATCATTTACATTGTCGGCTTTGCATTATATTGACTTTACAGTGTCTCAGTGGAAATAATATTTTACACTGCAACAAATCACCTTCCACACTGTCCTCGCAGCAAATCACTTTTCACGCACTGTTCATTATAGGTGTTTCTTAATACACAAATAACTAGCACACACGAGACTGAAACTTATGGCTATGTTTCGGTCCCACTTGGACCATTAACTTGTCATGTAGTTAACGGTTCAAGTCAGACTGAAACGTCGTCATAAGTTTGAGTCTCTTACGTGCGGGTTATATGCGTATTGTTCCAGCCACGGTGTTGTGCCTTTTCATTAAGGTGTTTGTTGTGACATGTGACCCCTGGCGTATTTGCAGACGGCGTTCATCCCCCGCGAGGAGTGGAACACCTTCGACCCGCAGCTCATCTCTGAGGGGCTCTTCGCTGCAGCCAACATCCTGTCGGCGTTGAAGCTGGTGCACATCTTCAGCATCAACCCTTACCTGGGTCCCCTCCAGATCTCCCTCGGTCGCATGGTCATCGATATTGTAAAGTTCTTCTTCATATACACGCTCGTTCTGTTCGCCTTTGCTTGCGGTAAGAACAGCTCCAAAAAGTACTCATGTGGTAGTCTCAGCAACTGAGTAGCAAGTTTGAAAGCTTAATTATACATCTCATATACCCGTCCCGTGGACAATAAACAAAAAGATTAGAAGCCTGTAATGGGTCCGGGGACCCATTACAGACTTTACTCGTTAAGTTTGTTCTTAGCCCCGTCTCTGTTACCTATTTAATCTGTTCTTTCCTGGCCGTCGTGGGCCCTATCGTACCTGCTCTTGAAATTGTGTGTGGAATTTGTCTCCCATACTTTCTCATGCAGCTAATGCTACTGATTGTCACCCTAAGATTGACTCTAGTTCTCCTGTCCTCTAATGTTAAGTTTAGTACCTTTATTTTCTCCTGTAGTAGCAGCCCCCTCAACCCTGGAACCAATTTAGATTCGATTCCCTGAACCTTCTCAATTTTCTGAATATGAACAGATGTGGGTTCCATGCTGGTGCTGCATACTCTGAGATAGACCTGAAATAAGTCGTGTATGTGTAGTGATGTGTGATGTTGTTACTAGTACTAGTACACAAAGCTGTGATAACAATGTATGTGTGTTCAACCTGCAGGTTTGACACAGCTACTCTGGTATTACAACGACCTGGAGAAACAGAAGTGCTACTCCCTGCCTGGCGGTCTGCCGGACTGGACCAAACAGAGCGACGCTTGTATGAAGTGGCGACGATTCCACAAGTGAGTTACTCTTGTTTCACAGTCAGAAAATTTGTTCCCCTTCCTCCAAAATGACGTGAGTCTCCTTACCAGACATTTATAATAACACTAGACATTTTTTATCCTCATGTGGATTAAATTTGTTTTTATACTCTCGAAATTAACCGTATAAAAAAAAATTCATCCATATCATCTTTATTTGTAACTCCGTGTTTATATCGTTAATAAAAAAACTATTTTCGCCATCTAGACTTTTTAATTGCTCTTCTTTATATAGTTATCTGTGTGGTGTTCCCCAGCCTGTTCGAGTCATCGCAGTCACTGTTCTGGGCAGGTTTTGGCATGGTAGGTCTGGGAGACTTTGAGCTGACTGGGATCCGTGAGTACACTCGCTTCTGGTCCATGCTCATGTTCGGCTCCTACTCCGTGATCAACATTATTGTCCTACTCAACCTCCTCATCGCTATGATGTCCAACTCCTACTCCTTCATCGTGGTGAGTCTCTCTCTCAAGACTCGTTAATGTTGTTAATGGTTTGTTCATAAGGTAAACATAAGATCACAGATCTTAATTAATGGCTCACGAAATTGTACTAACACGATTGGAAAAAAAAACACAGAACGGGTGGGGATCGAACGCACGGCCTGTGAGTAAACTCACAGGCCAGTGTGCTAACCACTGACCTGTGAAATTTAGGACTATAATAATGTTGGTAAAATTACCGACAATATGTTAGGTAAAAGAACACAAGTGCAACCAATGCGACATTTTATTGTCCAGGAGCTATGTCAAGCCGTTACGGCTTGACAAATGTTTCCTTTAATAAATGCCATAAACTCTACGCAAGTGCCTTTAGCCACATCTTGTCGGTATCGCCATATCATTGACACCCGGCTCGTAAGTTTGTAAATACAACGGTGTGTATAGCCAAGATACTGATGCAGTCACTGCCTCTCAGGAACATGCTGACACAGAGTGGAAGTTCGCCCGGACCAAGCTGTGGATGTCTTACTTTGAGGAGGGTAATACACTGCCCCCGCCCTTCAATATCTTCCCCACCTTCAAGACCTTCCTCAGGATGTGCGGAAAGTCCAGCAGGAAGGCGGAGCTCGTGCGTAGAATGTCCTCCAGGGTGAGTACTCCAGAATCCTAAAGAATATACTGCAGGGTGAGTACTCAAGACTCCTGGAGAATGTTCTTCAGGGTGAGTACTCCAGAATCCTGAAGAATTGTCTCCAGGGTAAGTACTCCCTCAGACTTGTATCAGTCTTCTTCCCTCACTACCATCAATCTTCCTCCTCCCTCACTATCATCAATCTTCTTCACTCACTACCATCAATCTTCCTCCCTCACTAGAATCAATCTTCCTCACTATCATCAATCTTCCTCCCTCACTATCATCAATCTTCCTCACTATCATCAATCTTCCTCCCTCACTACCATCAATCTTCCTCACTACCATAAATCTTCCTCACTACCATCAATCTTCCTCCTCCCTCACTATCATCAATCTTCTTCACACACTACCATCAATCTTCCTCCCTCACTAGAATCAATCTTCCTCACTATCATCAATCTTCCTCCCTCACTACCATCAATCTTCCTCCCTCACTGCCATCAATCTTCCTCACTATCATCAATCTTCCTCCCTCACTACCATCAATCTTCCTCACTACCATCAATCTTCCTCCCTCACTACCATCAATCTTCCTCCCTCACTACCATCAATCTTCCTCCCTCACTACCATCAATCTTCCTCCCTCACTACCATCAATCTTTCTCACTATCATCAATCTTCCTCACTATCATCAATCTTCCTCACTATCATCAATCTCCCTCACTACCATCAATCTTCCTCACTATCATCAATCTCCCTCACTATCATCAATCTTCCTCACTATCATCAATCTTCCTCACTATCATCAATCTTCCTCACTATCATCAATCTCCCTCACTACCATCAATCTTCCTCACTATCATCAATCTCCCTCACTATCATCAATCTTCCTCACTATCATCAATCTTCCTCACTATCATCAATCTTCCTCACTATCATCAATCTCCCTCACTACCATCAATCTTCCTCACTATCATCAATCTCCCTCACTATCATCAATCTTCCTCACTATCATCAATCTTTCTCACTATCATCAATCTTCCTCACTATCATCAATCTTCCTCACTATCATCAATCTCCCTCACTACCATCAATCTTCCTCACTATCATCAATCTCCCTCACTATCATCAATCTTCCTCACTATCATCAATCTTCCTCACTATCATCAATCTTCCTCACTATCATCAATCTCCCTCACTATCATCAATGTTCCTCACTACCATCAATCTTCCTCACTACCATCAATCTCCCTCACTATCATCAATGTTCCTCCCTCACTACCATCAATCTCCCTCACTAACATCAATCTTCCTCCCTCACTACCATCAATCTTCCTCACTACCATCAATCTCCCTCACTACCATCAATCTTCCTCCTCCCTCACTATCATCAATCTTCCTCCCTCACTACCATCAATCTCCCTCACTAACATCAATCTTCCTCCCTCAATACCATCAATCTTCCTCACTACCATCAATCTCCCTCACTACCATCAATCTCCCTCACTACCATCAATCTTCCTCACTACCATCAATCTTCCTCCTCGCTACCATCAATCTTCCTCCTCACTACCATCAATCTTCCTCACTACCATCAATCTCCTCACTACCATCAATCTCCTCACTACCATCAATCTTCCTCACTATCAATCTTCCTCCCTCGCTACCATCAATCTTCCTCCCTCACTACCATCAATCTTCCTCACTACCATCAATCTCCCTCACTACCATCAATCTCCCTCACTACCATCAATCTTCCTCACTACCATCAATCTTCCTCCCTCGCTACCATCAATCTTCCTCCCTCACTACCATCAATCGTCCTCACTACCATCAATCTTCCTCCCTCACTACCATCAATCTTCCTCACTATCATCAATCTTCCTCACTACCATCAATCTTCCTCACTATCATCAATCTCCCTCACTATCATCAATCTTCCTCACTACCATCAATCTTCCTCCGTCAGACTCACTCCCGACACAAGAAAGCGCGGGACTACCGCTACTTGTCAGTGATGCGCGCCCTCATCTGGCGCTACGTGTGCGCCCTTCAGCGACGCAACGAGGAACGCCCGGTCAATGAGGATGACATCAGCGAGGTCAAGGGTGACATCTCGTCCCTGAGGTTCGAGCTCATTGACCTCTTCCAACACAACGGCATGGACGTCTCTCTGTGTGCCAAGAAGAGCAGAGGTACTGCTAGTCCTTTGTAAACCCATCAGGGTTTACCTCTCTACCACTTAATTTTTAATATAATAATAAATTGTCTGGTACAAAAATCAGGGGATTTATAATAGTCAGACATATTTCATTAAAGAGAGGGTAGTACCGCTAGTCATTTGTCTGGCAGAGCTCTATGATCCATCAGGGTTATTTTTAATAAACTGATAAATTGTCTAGTTCAAAAAACGGGATTTATAGATGGGCAGGACTTTCAGTTTTAAAATAATTATTGTGATGTATATTTCATCAACATTTCAGTGAAAAATTTAATCACCACAATCATTTTTTTTTTGTAACCTAAGGTAATAATACACACGAAAACAAACGGTACAAACTCACTTAACATTATCTATCAAATACAACAACAAACATGAAAATTCATGAACATAATAACATAATTTTCTTTCAAATTTGTTTATAATTATTTTTAATTAGCCTAGTATACAAAATTATGTAAACAGTGGAGTAGCACACTAGTCAATATATAAATATATTATTTTTTTAAATAATTAGAAAGATAACTTGAAACATTTTGACTTCCATATGAAGACCATAGATCAGTGCCAATTTATTTTTCATATATTTGAATATTTGGTTTCTATCACTGTATTACGCTAACCTGGTAAGGGTCATAAGGAAGATCAGCTCCAGTTCCTTGACACTAGAGCACTTCACTAGCATGAAGGCAGCAGACGTGAAGTGGACAATACAAGAGTAACAAGGTTGTGTTGTGTGGTTGCAGCGGCGCTGGGACGCAAGATGCGTGTGTGGGAGCGCAGGTTGATGAGGGACTTCCACGTGTCACCTGCCATGGGTTCTGAAGACAACATGGTCGAGAAGGTGGAGGTGGAACCAGAGGAGGAAAGTGCCGCTGACAGGTTCCGTAGAGTGGCGCGTCTAGCCATGGCCAAGTCCACCTCTGGCATCACCGGCAGTACTGCTGAGTATGTACCAGTGATGTCTTCTTTGTACCATTTAAGTCTTGTTTGTACCAGTTAAATTTTGTTTGTACCAGTTATGGCCTTGGGTTATGAGCCAAAAGCGCTATGAGCCACCTAGTTTACAGTAGTTGTAGCTTTTCCATGTGCTATATCATTAGTTCTCAACCTGTGGTTCGCGGTCCGCAAAGGTAGTATACCTGGAGTATACCAGAAGAGGGTTTCGGGGATCGACGCCCCCGCGGCCCGGTCTGTGACCATAGAGCCGCGAGCGAAATCCAAAATTTCAAGAGGCTGCGCTGTGAAATGTGTAATTACTCACGATAAGCCATTTCCAGTTTTGTTTTAATGCTGCCATTTATTTAATTACATACTCAGTTACGTATATATTTCAATTGAGATATGAAACTGAGAAAACATGTTTGTTGTTAGTTAATGGAATCGGCTTAATAAGTAGACACACCTTTCAAAAACCTGGGGTCCGTGGGAAAATTAATTGAAATAAAAGGGGTCCTTGCTGGTGAAATGTTTGGAAGCCTGTGTGCTAGATTGATACTGAATATTAATCCCCCGTGTGTCTTTTAGCGAGTCATTAATGTAAATTACAAAAATTATAAGATTATTATCACAAATTGCGAGAAACTAAGCAAATTTTTATCGTATATACACAAGCGCTAGGCTTGACTCTTGTAACATCTGTATTATTTACCCAAATCCCCATCCTGTAGACAATATTGTTATCTAGTAATGGACTCTTTACAAGAATAATGGGTTCATTTACAGTATTAATGAGGTATTTACAAAAAGTGTTCAACTGCAGTGTTAAAGAAGTGCTTACAGGAATGACGGGTTCATTTACAGCAGTAATAATGTGTTTATATGAGTAATAGGCTCAGTTACATTATTACTAAAGTGTTTACATGAATATTGGGTTCAGTTACAGTAGTAATTACCCGTTTTCAAGAATAACATATACCATTACAAACAAAATTATTGGACTTGCTCCGACAGTTCACAGATTGGCAGCGGCGGCGACCATGGTCGTGAAAGTCTCAAGGTGGCCATGGAGAGAGCCCGCAAGAAGATGGAGGAAGGTACACCTGATAATTCTCCTGGCTCCTCCCGTGGTTGTTCTCCCTACCCTGACCTGTACACAGGACCCCACCTGCTGGACGCCATCAGGAGCCTCGACCTGAGCCCCAGCGCCTCGCCCGCCGAGTCACCGATGCCGCCTCACACAGAAGGCAAGCCTTGGGCTCCGCCTAAGGTTAAGGATGGTATGTATGGTGTATACAAACTTCTGTCCATTAGTATTATGCTATTCACACAGTACAAAGTAAGACAGGGCAAGCACCGGAGACCGAATCATCTTTATATAAAATATTACCATGCTAGGCCCTTAATGCTAATACCTGATGTGTTGGCCACTGGGTACCTGTGTTTTTATATAGTATAAATACGTACATTCATTCTTAATTAAAAGATGCATGTTTCATAGAGTTTATAAGAACGAGTAAAGTAGTTTGTGTTGTGTGGACAGGTCAAGCGACAGATCCCAACATGTTGACTGTGCCGGGGCGTCGCTCCTCTACCACGCTCAAGAGGGACGGTGAGGATGGTGGGTCAGACATCAGCCTCGATGTTCCTGTGAGTGCCAATATCAAGGACTCTCTGAAATTACTTAAAAAGAAGAATGAAGTAGTCAAAGTTTCCTCTACGCCTGTAAAGCCTGTGGCAGCAGACAAAACTTCTCCCAAGCCTCCAGCAACCATCACAACGGTATCAGAGAAAACCCCACCTCAGGTAGGCAAAGATGAGGCTAAAGTTCAGAAAACAGAAATCCCGGCCTCAGCAGTGGTGTCGTTGGGAGTGCCTCAGGTTGCCAAGGATGAACCTCAAGTCCAGAGGAAAGATGCCAAGACAGTGTTGGATAAAAGCCCAACCCAGATTACCAAGGGTGAATCTCAAGTCCAGAGAAAAGATGCCAGTGCAGTGTTGGAGAAAAGCCCAACCCAGGTTACGAGAGATGAATCTCAGTTCCAGAGGAAAGATGCCAAGGCAGTGTTAGATAAGAGCCCAACCCAGGTTACCAAGGATGAATCTCAAGTCCAGATGAAAGATGCGAAAAAAGTGTTTGACCAGAGCGCACCGCAGGAAGACAAGGTTGCACCTCTATTCCAGATGAAAGATGCCAAGGCAGTGTTCGAGAAAAGTGCGCCGCAGATAATAAACCAAGATGAACGCCAAGTGCAGATGAAAGATGCTAAGGCAGTGTTTGAGAGACCGCCTCAGATCAACAGAATCAATGTTTCAGCTCCGAGGAGAGAAATCCAGGCCCCGAGACCCGTAGGACGTCTCCCTGGAAAAGACTCAGCACCACTGAGGATCCCTCCCCCAGCGGCTGTGAGTGCCCGTCGTGGACCCGAGTCTGAGCATGCCCTACGCCGTCCCGTGCCCTCACGGCCGCAACAAGTACAGCAGCAGATGTTCACAGACTCTGACGATCTAGAGAGCGTAGACTTCGTTCGTCGGCCATCACGGCCACCAGCCAAGATGGAATCTAACAAAAAAAGCCCACCACCTTCCATTGCCGTTATCCCGTCAACTCCAAAGCCGCCGGAGTCTCCCGTGTCTTTCTCTCCTGTTCACAAGCCTCTTGTAAAAGCACAGGCTCCTCAGCCTATGGTTAAACTACCGGCTGCAGCTCCAAAGGTTCCATCAGAAGAGCCCACAGAAACTGTACCTTCTGAAACGGCTCCTACAGAAAAGTCTCCTGCAGAAGAGGCTTCTTCAGAAGCCCTTAGCAGTCCAGAACAGAAACCCTCCACTCCTCCAGCTGCTACTTTCCGCAGCAACTCCCCGTCGACCCAGAGCCAGCCCTTGCTGAAGCCCACTGAGAAGAAGAGTGGGTGGTTGTAAACCTCTGGTGGCCAGCAGGGACACTGACATCTCACAACTTTATCAATCACCATACCCGTCCCATTACTAACACACCAAGCTGACTGCCACACACCTGCCAATCAACCTCCACATCCAGGTCATACCCATACTGGCTCGGTTGCAGTTTTGGAAATCTATGATAGATGTATAATAGGATTTTCCACCAGAGTAAATATTCAAAAAGAGAAAAGAGCAAAACGTAGATTTTTATATATAAATGTTCATCTTTTAGCTTTTTTTATAATTCTGTAATACCTTTATGCAAAATTGTATATTATTTTTTATCTTTTGACTCGTGATACTCGCCTACTGGTGTTAATAAAACTTATTTTACGCTTATCTTCAAATATAAATTTACAACAATTAAAAGAACACCATCATTAGAAAATCTCTCGTTTCTCCTGACTATATCACCACAGTATCACTCGTCCAGGGACGATACCCCAAGACCTTTCACTTGTGCTCAACGCTCTGACAACTGAAGTCGCCCGCGTATGCTACATCGTTTATACATATATTTATATATACAAATTAATAAAAAAGATGATTATTACAGGCAAACTAATAATTTATATAAATTTCTTCAGTGCCAAGAACATCTGCCCACATTTTAGAAAGTGATAGTTCCTTCCAGTACACTACATAAACAAACACATCATCAGTTTTCTTAAGTCTTCCATAGTTTTATTAATAAAAATACACATTAACAATTATTTGTGGCATATAAACACTTTACACACATGAATTTAGGCTTGAATCTTTATTATTCATCTCTTTGTAGAGGACATTTTATCCTTGACAAAATCAAATCTCAGTTTAAAAAATTCTTATTAAAATTTTAAGTGGGTGTGAGTAAATAGTACTTCCTTAGCTTATAATTTGAATAATATCTATATGTATAAATAATGTAAAACAAGGATATGCACACTGAGAGGTGTATGTCTCTCACTGTATATATAGTATATTGAGTTTATTTTAATTCCTATTTTTGTGATTAAAATATTCTTGACTGGTGATGAAAAAGTTACATGGAGCCTTAATGACAATCATGTAGTTGATAGGTTTTAAGACCAATCAGTGTAGAGCAAGAAGATAATATACATCGATAAATTAATTTTTCTCAGTGTATATACGCTGAGAGTTTATTCTAGGGATTAAAGTAGTATTGAGTGGTGTTGAACATGTTATAATCATAATCATAATCATAATCATAATTTTTATTTCAATGCATGTTACAAGTGTACAATAAATCAACCAACCAATAAACCGTGTAGTTGTTTTGTTGACAATTTTTAAATTTTTCAAGCTTATATCCGAGATACTTTGTACACTGTTGCAGTGTCTCCTTCAGCCCATCTTCAACAAATGTATTTTTGTCTATAAAATAATAATTTATAGTATGTGAAGACCCATCCTGCCTTACCACGAAATATTCCCGTAAAATACTATCTGGTTATTCATAGTTAATTTACATAAATTTAGGTCAATTAATGCGACATTACCTAAGGTAACTTAAATTAATATAAGGAGGAAGAAGCGGATATGGGTGTTAGATCAGGGTAAACATGCAGGAACCAGAAAGTTAGTTTAATATATTAATTATGCACCCCAGACCCATCCTGTGAGTGGTAGTCAAATGTTTTAATAGCTGATCAAGTTACAGTGGTAATGAACTACTTACATGTTTATATCTGGTTCCAATCATAAAGAGTTATTTATGCAGAGGTGACCATATCATACGAGGGCAGCCTACTATGTTTTATCCTGCTATACATAATGCTACCGTCATTAGTAAAAACTTAACCACTTTGCCACTACTTGTATATTGACAGCATTGTAGAAGAAATGCATTCTTGATGTATTTATTTTTCACATATATGGACATGACTATAAAGTTAAAATGCTTGACGCTGTGCTCATTGTCCTTCACCACCCATGTGTAAAGCCCATCCTGCCTGAAGGGTATCCAAATTAACCATAGTTAAATAATAACAAGCATTGATCTTGCAACCGTCATATTGTTCACAAAAGTTGCACAATGGACTTGTGACAACTTTTGTTAATAAAAATTATTTTAAAGTTATTGCATATGTTAGGCTGTGACTACTTTGAGCCTATATTCACCCATCACTAAACTGTCAAGACTCAATGACACACAAATATATATTAACTAATCACGTACAGAATGTCAGTTGGCTTATAAAATCAATTATATTTCTATAAATACAAGAAATTCCAACAAAATTCTATGTGACGGTGTTCACCTTGTCTTATTTTTCTCTTAAAGATTAATAAAGATGTCCTCGCATATTGCTTTAAATAAAACATTTCTGATAACAGTAACACATAATGCAGTTTTATTTATACCTTAATGTTTTATGGGTTATGCAAGTGACCAAAATCTATAGGCTATACACTATAAGGTACCTATGTAATCCAGATGTAGACATATACATCAAAAGATATTTATCTCAGGTGTATGCCTTCATCATTTGTATTATGTATGCCTTCATTTATATTATGTATGCCTTCATCATTTGTATTATGTATGCCTTCATCATTTGTATTATGTATGCCTTCATCATTTGTATTATGTATGCCTTCATCATTTGTATTATGTATGCCTTCATCATTTGTATTATGTATGCATTCATCATTTGTATTATGTATGCCTTCATCATTTGTATTATGTATGCCTTCATCATTTGTATTATGTATGCCTTCATCATTTGTATTATGTATGCCTTCATCATTTGTATTATGTATGCCTTCATCATTTGTATTATGTATGCCTTCATTTGTATTATGTATGCCTTCATCATTTGTATTATGTATGCCTTCATCATTTGTATTATGTATGCCTTCATCATTTGTATTATGTATGCCTTCATCATTTGTATTATGTATGCCTTCATCATTTTTATTATGTATGCCTTCATCATTTGTATTATGTATGCCTTCATCATTTGTATTATGTATGCCTTCATCATTTGTATTATGTATGAATTCATCATTTGTATTATGTATGCCTTCATTATTTGTATTATGTATGCCTTCATCATTTGTATTATTATGCCTTCATCATTTGTATTATGACTGAATGTAATGTGTGAGGAATTCACAATATAGTTATTGCATTCATTGAGAAGCTCTTAATGCATAAGGATCATTAACCGCCTGGGCATTGGGAGCTTATAGGTTCCTGCCAAGGAAGGGGATCAAGAGCCTTTCACAGCATCAAGAAGTCCTGCTCCCCATCCCCTTGAAGCCGAGGAACCCACAGATGTTACACTCTCTCAGTTGATTATTATTTTACCACACTTGTGTTTGACTTAGGAAGTTAACGTGGAGGTATGAGGGGGTAAAAGACCTTGTCTAAGGGTACGCATAAAGTTATTAAAACAATAAGCCACCCTAAGCCCCTATGCTCTGTAAACTACAGAAAATGTTGAACAGGAGGTCAATACTTGATAAAAATAAACATATACAAAACATTTACAACACCACTACTGCAAAACACAATACACCAACAGACCTTCACAAGCTGCTCAGTCAAGCCACATTATTATTATTATTAAAGTCAAAACCAAGTGCTAAACCCACAAGGGTCATAACTGGGCCACAGGAAGAT